>JAMKCH010060272.1:0-10662 GCA_023653785.1 Ophioderma brevispina
TTAATACAATAGAGAGCATATGAATCTGGCCAAAAGCATGTGATTTTTGATGATGATTTTAGCATAAATAAAGGGATGTTGAACGGATACGGTTAAAAGAAAATCCAACATGTCTTGCTGGATAAAATGCTTAGGTGATATTGAACTTAGTAAAGCTGTTTTTGTAGTCATTATTTGTAGATTGTTCGATATTAGGCAACATCAGACTGGAATATTTGTAATAAATGAGCTTCTTTCTGTTTGTCCTGTTTATTTTAAAGACAATATCAGTGAATCATGAGGAAGAGTTAAAATATCTGAAATTTGCAGGAGTAGCTTAAAAGTGAAGCATAAGTCTGCAGAATTCTCATAAGTTATTTTTCCAACTGGAAAAGAACATTACAGAAAAGGAAGAAAACAGCAGTGTTCAATGATATAACTCTCCATTCAATTACGTGTTGCAGTAAGTGTTCGTTCGCACAGTAATAAGTAAAATATCCCATTTTGTTCTTATTAGGTTACTTTTGGTCTTATCACTTGTATGGTATGTTAGGATAGTTATACTTGTTACAGTCATGCACAAATCTATTTTTGATGATTTTTTTTTCGGTTTTCTGATCTAGCAAATCACTGATAGTGTCTTGAAAATAGATGTTCACATTTTTGTTATCGTTTTCAAGAACAAATTAAATGATTTCAAACTCATGCAATACGTATCAGAAATGATATCTCCTGCAACACGTATCAGACATGATATCAATGAGAAAAAAATCACTGACCATCCAGGATGTAAACTTGGCACCTAGCGATCACCAAGCGGATGCTCTAAGAAGCTAAGCTATAGTAAAGAGTCGGATGGGGAAGAACGCTGATATTAACAGCTATAGGCCATCAGTTCAACCCCATTTATCTAACATCTTCTAATCAAGAATCTTAGGAAGAGAATGTTTAACTTGAAATCACTTCCAAAATGATACATTTATATAGAGAACATACCTTTTCAAGGGAAATGAAGTTTAAAAACATATAGGTAATAAATACTAGGCAATTGATGTTCAGTGATTTTTTCCTCATTGACTGTCATTTCTGATATGTGATGTGGTGTAAAATCATCTACAGCCTGTCTAAAAAATGATACAATCGAAACCGATTTTGTTCAATATTAAATCTCAATATAAGTCATTCGTGTTGTGCATCATATTAGAGAGAAAAGACCAGGCTTTGCTTGTTTCATTCGAGAGATAACTCCAGTTTACTGCGGAACAAACAAAAAACGAGTTTGTGCCACTTTCTGGTTAAGTGAAAACTGTGAAAGAATTAGTTAAATATAAGTTATTCGCATTTGAACAGATTTGAAATTCTTCAAAAAGTGATTAACATCATAAAGAAACTTTAAAAAGATGTGAAAATAGGTATGTAATGGTGGAAATTATCTTCAGTAAGTTCTGGCTTTACGATAAAGTGTGTAACATTCGACATACTGTTGTTTGTTAGAAGAAAATCATCACCGTACAGCAACCTAGAGAAGTGAGTTTGTTATGGTATCATGAAACGCAAAGTCCTACCGACACCTTGATACTTCCAAATTCAAA
The DNA here is from genome assembly GCA_023653785.1 of Ophioderma brevispina. Lineage (NCBI taxonomy): Eukaryota > Metazoa > Echinodermata > Ophiuroidea > Amphilepidida > Ophiodermatidae > Ophioderma > Ophioderma brevispina. The sequence continues at coordinate 1,572 of JAMKCH010060272.1, forward strand.
TTCACATATTTTTAAACCATATTTTGGGGTTTTGGGTGTTTATTACAGTTGCAATTATATTCTTTCTAGCAAGATTTTAACAGATACCAAGTTTGTAATAAATTCAAAGCTCCATTTCATTGAAGTGTAATAAATATTTGTATTTGTTTATTTTTTATGAAAAGAAAATATTTATCATTGAACATCTTATGTTGACTATTAAAAGCTCGAGAAAACGTCAATTATGTACTATAATGTGTGTTTTGTTTCTTTAACCAAGTTAATCTTTTGTGAGATTTAGGACAGCATGGCGTGGGACTCGAAACAACTCTGCCCATGCATAAAAGTGACACAAAATCAATTTTGGTGTATCGCACTAAATTGGTTATATCTATGAATTGAAAAAAGCAAATAAGACGAAACAAACACTATTAGAAAGCCGGGTCTTGGTTCTTTAATATTATGCCAAGTAAGAAAGACTTATTTTGAATTTTCATATTTAACCATTTTTTTCTGATTGTACCATTTTTTAGACAGGCTTTAGCTAGTATTTATTACTTACATGTTTAGTCTTCTTTACTCTTGAAATGATATATTCTCTACAAGAATACTTTCCCACGCTAGCTTCTGGCATTTTTTTGCTCACAATGTTTAACTACTCATTTAATAGCATTATTGGCGTCGTATATCGTCGTATATGCATTTCAGTCCTCAATTTGGGTGTAAAAATGGACGTATAAATCACCAGTAAGCAGGTGATCAGAAAACAGTCAACATGTTCTGTGAATGTTAAGGAGCAGTTTGGTTGGGTGTGACAGATCTATGGTTGAGCTGAAATTCCAAGCCACTCCCGGGAACCAACTACAACCTATGACGTAATAAGTCAGTCGCAAAATATTGCTGTTTGCATCGACCCACCCCTGACGTTTACGGCACTCACAGCTGCCATCCTATGATGTCTTCCGCTCATGTTTTTTCTGTACACCTTAAAAATTACACTTTAGTATACAGTAAAATACTGTAAAATGACATTATATGGCTGTAATTTGGAAACCCAACCAATACTGTAAACTTTATGTTCAATTTTCCAGGTATAAAATTTTTAAATTTAAAATTGGAGCTTTTATTGGAATTTGAATGAATATCAACATTTTTATACACTATTATGAATTTTCAATTATACGAACAAATACTAGCATTTACAGGGAAAATACTGTAAATTTTACATGAAAATCCTGACAGCGATTCTGCCAACGAAACCCAGTAAAAATACAAATTTTGTTATTTTCTACACATTGACAATCTCTGTAAAAACTCATCAAATTATGTTTTTAAGTGTTTTGATTAAACAACTTTTAGTGTATATTGTAATGTTGATACGGTATATTTTGGCAAAATTACTGCCAAGATTTTCCTATAAAACTTACAGTATTTTTTTACATTTTATAGCGCAGTTTGCTTTTGTTTTTTACTCACTCACACACTCACTTACTCTTTTCTACCTGTCTGACCCTTTCTACCTTTCCTATCCCTTATATCTGTCAATCTTTTTCATCTCGCTTAAATATTGTTTTTGTTCCTTCTTTCCAAAAATGCCCATCACAATCTATTAAAGTATGTTTTTTTCTTCATATCTGTTTACAGAAATCAATCAGTAAGATGATGAAAAGGACAGGTCCAGGTAAGGGCTTCTGTTTAAAAAAATAATAAATAAATAATAAAACACAATAGAGGCCCAACAGGATACGATTATATAGCCATTAGCTCTAGATTATGTTTTATATGCAATAGTTAAATTTTATAGACTGGTAATTGTCTTTAAATCGCCTAAACTAAAAATAAAAGAATAATAACTTTCATAACCAGATTGCTTTAAAATTATTGATACACAAATATATGTGTCGTTATTTAGTTACAAAAGATTTTGCAATCAAAATAAGCACATGTGTTCGTAATAATTAGGACAAACTATTATGTTCTATCTCGGATTTTTTTAAATTTTGTATTTCACATTCAATTGTATTTATCTTAATTACAGAGGTGAGGTGTTTCACCCAATGTCATATCTGCGCTGCATTCGAAAAACGTGACAAAATCTCCCACACTGTTAAAAATGCTCTTAAAATAACGGCGTTTTGACTGTTAGCCGGGACTCAAAACGTGCAAATAACTGTAAAAAGGGACTCGAAACGTGCAAATGACTGTAGAAAAACATGATTTTAACTGTTGTGAGTCCCAGCTGCCAGTCAAAACGCTGTTATTTTAATGAACATTTTTAACAGTGCACAACTGAATTCCACATCGTAAATCTTTTCTCAAATGTGCAAATGTGATCACCGCACTCTTAATGTACTGCACATCAAAGGCAGATTTACAAATAAAGTGTTTCACATACAGATCTAAGATACGTTTTTATTATTTATAATAATTTATATATTTTATATTTTGTATTTAAAACTGATATGTAATCTAACAATTTCATTTTCAAAATTTGAAATTTTCTTAATGCCATAAATACGTGCACACGCACAAAGTAACCCAGTGGGCAATCGACGCTGGAACGTCGAAAAGACGTCGAGAGTTTTAGAAATTTACACACTATTTATGTCGAAAATGCAAATCGATTTGACGTCGTTCTTAAAACGTCGATTCAATTTGCATTTTCGACCTAAATTTATAAAAACCGTCGACCTGTTTTCGACGTGGTGACGTCGTTTCGATGTCGCTCTAAACGACTATGGCCGCTGGGAACATACATAACCCAATTGTATGTTCCTAACGTCCCTAGAAGAAAATTTGACAATCAAGGGGCAATTTCCCTCTAAAACAAGGCGGGGTCCGCTCCATGATTTTTTTTCAAAAGTGCATCTAAATGCATGTAGGGGATGTTAGGGATATATCAAATGAATTGTAATCACGATTTTATAGGAAGTAGTATTTCGTGAAATACGACAGTATGTGTTGCACGGACGAAATGGTCTACATTTGTAATTTTTCTCGTCTACATTGTTCTGTTCTTGTTATTTAGCTTCTTCGGACATCGATCTGTGCCCATTCCTAGGCAGTAACGATGTCGACGTCAAAGTATGTGACGGAAGCTACTGCTATTTGGCAGCTTGGGATTGTGACGGCGAGCAATTTTTTTTTTTTTTTTTTTTAATACTGTAAACTTTATGTTCAATTTTCCAGGTATAAAATTTTTAAATTTAAAATTGGAGCTTTTATTGGAATTTGAATGAATATCAACATTTTTATACACTATTATGAATTTTCAATTATACGAAAAAATACTAGCATTTACAGGGAAAATACTGTAAATTTTACATGAAAATCCTGACAGCAATTCTGCCAACGAAACCCAGTAAAAATACAAATTTTGTTATTTTCTACACATTGACAATCTCTGTAAAAACTCATCAAATTATGTTTTTAAGTGTTTTGATTAAACAATTTTAGTGTATATTGTAATGTTGATACGGTATATTTTGGCAAAATTACTGCCAAGATTTTCCTATAAAACTTACAGTATTTTTTTACATTTTATAGCGCAGTTTGCTTTTGTTTTTTACTCACTCACTCACTCACTCACTCACTCAAGCACTCACTATTTCTACCTGGCAGGTGAGGCCTCTTACCCCGTGTTCTATCCCTTATATCTGACAATCTGTTTTCATGTTCTCGCTTAAATATAATTTTTTCGCTTGTTTTTTCTTTCTTTCCAAAAATGCACGTCACAATCTATTAAAGTATTTTTTTTTCTTCATATCTGTTTACAGAAATCAATCAGTAAGATGATGAAGAGGACAGGTCCAGGTAAGGGCTCCTGTTTAAAAAAATAATAATAAAACACAATAGAGCCCCAACAGGGTACGATTATATAGCCATTAGCTCTAGATTATGTTTTATATGCAATAGTTAAATTTTATAGACTGGTAATTGTCTTTAAATCGCCTAAACTAAAAATAAAAGAATAATAACTTTCATAACCAGATTGCTTTAAAATTATTGATACACAAATATATGTGTCCTTATTTAGTCACAAAAGATTTTGCAATCAAAACAAGTGCATGTGTTCGTAATAATTAGGACAGAATAAATTACCGGCTTTCTATACCTATCAAATAACATAATGGGAAAAGGGAAAAACAAGTATTTTGCAGCAAAAAGTCCAAAGTACTGCAAAGTACTGTAGTTGTCTACACTGTAACAACAGTGATTCGAATGAAAACACTTTCTAAATATTATTCTAAACATGTGTAGTACCTTAACATTTTTTAAATCTAAACATGTCAAGGCATTTGACGCCAAGTGTTTAGAGTTTTGACATGTCTAATAATACCTAAAGACTACTTTACACCGCGTTTCTAAATACTATTTTTATAGTGTAGGGCTGGCTTAATTTCGGAAACAATATGTCAAATCATGCTGAATATTAGGTGCAATTTTTCATTTTAATCACCAATGTGCTGGCCAGATTATTTCGAGATATTTGATACTTATTTATATTGATATTTACTACAAATACACCAAATTGCAAAACTAAGCTATTATGTTCTATCTCGGATTTTTTAAATTTTGTATTTCACATTAAATTGTATTTGCGTTGTATCTCTATGGTGTTTCATACAATGTCATATCTGCGACTGCATTCGAAAAACGTGACAAAATTCTCCCACAACTGAATTCCATATCGTAAATCGTAGCTAAAAATGTGCCACATGTGATCACCCGGTACTCTTAATGTACTGCACATCAAAGGCGGATTACAAATAAAGTGTTTCCATACAGATCTAAGCATATGTTTTTATATATATTAATAAATATATTTTATATTTTGGATTTAAAAACGGATATGTAATCTAACAATTTCATTCAACCAAATTTGAAATTTCTTTAATGCCATCAATACGTACCACAGCACAAAGTAACCAAGTGGGAATCGACGCTGGAAAGTCGAAAAGACGTCGAGAGTTTTAAGAATATTTAACAATATTTATGTCGGAAAGATGCACCCCCACCCCCCCCCCCCCCCCCCCCCTAAAGGATTGGACGTCGTTCTTAAAAAAGTCGATTCAATTTGCATTTTAGACCCAATTTATAAAAACCGTCGACCTGTTCGACGTCGGTGACGTCGTTTTCGCTGTCGCTCTAAACGAACTATGCGCCGCTGGGAACATACATAACCCAATTGATGTTCCTAACGTCCCTAGAGAAATTGACAATAAAGGGCCAATTCCCTCTAAAAACAAGGCGAGGGTTCCGCTCATGATTTTTTTTCAAAAGTGATCTAAATCTGTAGGGGGATGTTGGGATATATCAAATGAATTGCAATCACGCTTTTATAGGATGATATTCGGGAAAACGACAGTATGTGTTGCACGACGAAATGGTCTTTACATTTGTAATTTTTCTCGTCTACATTGTTCTTGTTATTGTTATTAGTTTCTTCGGAAATCGATCTGTGCCCACAGACCTAGGCAGTACGATGTCGACGTCAAAGTAGGTGACGGAAGCTACCTTGCTATTTGGCAGCTGGGATTGTGACGGCGGAGCAAGATTGCGATGATAATAGCGATGAAAAGGACTGGTAGGTATTAGGAATCATCTCGGTTGCCAATACTGAGAGTAATTTGGTGTGTGAGACATTTGTCAGTCTTGATTCACTTAGGATTAGGGCAAAGGGAAAAAGTAACCTTTTTCCTTATGGAACTTGGAACACCCGGAACTTGCAACACCGGAACGAATGGAGATTATTTTAATATATAAATCAATCAATGAATATTAATTATAAGAAACATCATCATATTGTTCAAAGCATGACATGCCTCTGCACAACAGCGTGTATGTTACAGTGTATGTATGGTGGGGCTTAGTGTAAAAAGCGAAAGCGCAAAAGAGGAGCGAAAAACTTAAGCGCAGGAAGTCAATTCGGCAGCCTCAACGGAAGAACTGAATGTTTATTCCGTTTTTACACTAAGCGTATGATGTAGTATAGGTGGTACTGTCCATGTTCTATCTACTACCCAGTCATAGGCGTAAATCCCGGGGGATGGGGGGGATAAACCCCCCCCCCCATATTTTGATGTCGGGGATGGTCATGGGATCAATACCAACATTTTGATGCCTGTTTCATTTTTTGACCAATAACCCTATTTTACCATAACAGTTTCAAAAATTGGTAAATTTCCGGGCCTTCGGGCGATTTCTTCAATTGCAATTACATTTAAGGATTTTAATTTCTAATGGCAAAATTTTTAGCGCGCTTCGCGCGCACATGTGCTGTAATGGAGCTTTTAACAAACCCTTTTTTCATCATAAATTTCGTCAACCCCATTCCCCCCCCCCACACCACCCCACACACACAATGTCAAAAAGAAATTTACGCCACTGGCTACCCTACCATGTTGAGAATGGCGAGAGTCAAAAAAGTTGTTTTTAGATTCGAGTGCTAGCCGACATAGACAAAAAGACATGCATACACAACAAGACATACATGCATGCATGGCACTACATGATCATGGTTTTAATTCACTCTTTTCTAAAAACGATTTATCATCCATACCAGGGCCGTTATGTAAAACCCTAGTTCCTTTAATAAAGTGTTCCTCTTCCTAATTTTTTTTTAGAATCTTTGGACAGTATTCACATACAGAATTCTACTTTGGCAATATAATGAATGTGCATTATTCCTTCCACGGTTTTTTTTGTAAATATTCACATCTTAATATTGTGTTTTACATGAGGCTATAACCGGATTGGTCTGAACTAACACCCATTATTTTATTGTTGTTTCCGCAATTTCAGTTAACGACACACAATCAGGAAGGTGTCTTCGTGGTCTAACTTTGAACACAAATTTTTACTTGCGGTATCTGTACCTCGACTATCGTATTGAGGTCCCACTTACAGCGGCACCTACCTTTTGCCTTTTTTTTATGTCAGAAATTCCGACACACCTATACCCGCCACCTGACAATGAATGATAGTTCACATGTTTGTACCAAAAGGACATGCAATAATTAATCGGTCTGATTGGAGCTGAGTTGTAACTAGATGAGGAATCCAAAATATTTTATCTAGTAGCAGGAGAGAGAGAAAAAAAGTAAAGCAACATCTCAAAAACTTAAATTGTTTTTACTTAACGGGGTCCTTCTTTTTAGTAACGAAAGCACACCATCCACCCCACAGACATTACTCTGTGTATTCAACAGAAATGGTTGTACAAATAAAATTAATTCTTTCTGGTGAATAGCAACTAATTTTCAAATGTGTATTTTCCTTTTTTCCAGTGTGTAATTTCTGATGAGCCTTGTGTAAACTTTAGCATAAACTCCAGTGATACTAGACACACACCCTGACTATAGGATGAGGTATGAATTTCCGCCCCGAAAAGCTGTCCTGTCCATTTCAAAATTGCCGCCATTGTTTTATGTAAAACCGCCATAATAATTTCATTACAGATAGAAAATGTTATCCACAACTACGACGGCAACTCAAGTTTTACTTCCTAAAGGATCTTACACATCTAGGCGTCCAAAGTGGCCGCCGTAAGGAGGTTTTTTTGCTAAAACACTTTAAATGTTGCAAATTGTTGAAATAGAACCTGGTGCTTTTTTGGGAGCTCCAAACAGAATTTATGGCGTTTATATTTTATGTACAGGCTTGTTTTTAAAAGATGGTGGTGATTATATTCGGCCTAGGGTACGAAAATCAGGAGAAAGTCACCCTACCCTCTTGTTCGATGTTATTAAACACACTTTCTAATAAAAATTACCCTAATCATTCCCAAGATGTAAAAAAATATTAAAGTGGGTATTGACTTGTCCTAAAGGAGTGCTGTCACTATATTGTTACACTTGGGCCATATAACTGTATAACGTAGTTTAGGGGGTACCCTTTATTCGAACACCCACTACTCATAACCCACTATTTCAGAAAACCCGTTACTCAGAAGGTCCGCTATTCGAATCTGATAGTGGTATGGGATTCTTTTCATGAAAATGAACCCATGATTCAGAAGACCCGCTCCTCATACACCCGTTACTAGAAGGGCACCGTTATTTCAGAATATTTTTTTCTGACTAGCGACCTTCTGATTAACGAACCCTTTTTGTTTGGCGAAGATCACCCTCTGCTCGAAAACCGTACTCAGAAGACCCTAATCAGAACCCCACTTATCAGAAGGCCCGTTATTCCGAATTTTCTGATAGCGGCCTTCTGAGTGTAGCGGGCGCCCCCTTGTATTTAATTATATTCGGGGCCGCCACCTCCTATAATGGATCTAAATTATAGCACGGGTATTTGCGGAGGGCAGAACCCCGCGTTCTCCACTCCACGAAGGAGCACTGTATGACACAACTTTTAAAGTTCCAGGCTATACTTTAATTTATTAACATCTACAACTCATTCTAGGTCCTTACACTATCTGGGACGTGAACCTGGTGGGTGCTGAAGATATCATCTACAATTATCTGCGACATGTACCTGGTGTTTTGTGAAAAAAAAAGGCAAGCTTTGCGAGTAACTGTGTCCTTGATATATCTTACACTTAACTAGAAGTCTTACCCTCCCAGTACTACAAGGTTTATTCACAATTGCATTTCCTTTTCATAACAATAAAGACTCCTACATTCAACATGTTTACCATTTTAACAGGTAACTTTTTGGGCATCATGGCCCCCCTCTAGGGCACTGGCCGGCATCCGCAATGCATCTCAATGACATGTAACCATGCATTGTATGCATTAACACACATACATTTTATCATAAGTCTATTACACAATCCTGTTGCACACTAGGCCTAGCAAGGCCAGAAGATTTTCTAAGTTTTTAAATCCTGGAAAAAAAATGCCAAGGTCTCCCGCGCTACCCGCTGGGAGCATGTCGTGATAAGCATGATAATGGAGTGGCATTTATCATGCATCACTACAATTTGCATAGTTTATTTACATACCTGGCCATGTTAGGCATAAAAATTACGATAGTTTAACCCTTTATGAGACATCACCAAACCGAACCGAGAAGTATTTAATTTTGTACTCTCTGTTGCCGTTATAGTGCGTATAATATGGGTTAAGTGACCGTCCGTCGCCGCGAGCGGGTTTGTATTGAG
>JAMKCH010060279.1:0-21303 GCA_023653785.1 Ophioderma brevispina
TTGTCAGAAAATGTTTAGTTTTCATTCTAGGATTTTAGTTTGGAAGTTATAAAGTTTAAGCTCAAATGATGCTGACACTTGAAATTTGCACACGAAACGCAACATACCACTTCAAGACCCCGGGGGGGGGGTACGCAGTTGGAAACGGGTAGGTACATATGTCCGCCGATATGGGTCACATTAATGATTTTCACGCCTTACTATAACCATGGTCGTTTTTTCACACAGGCTACTAATAAAGAATGGCACTTTTTGAGATCATTGCTACTATATAAAAGGGTTCCATTTTCAATTTTTGTCGCATTTTTTCTATAAAATGTCGATTTTTTCCGATTTTCGCTCAATCACAACGAAAAGGGCCGATTTGCAATTACTATGAAAATGGTGTGAAATTTCAAAGGCAACGAATGTTAAATGGGTCGACATTTTGGAACCAACTATATAAATGGGTCATATTTTTGTCACATTTGGCACTATAAACATGGATCGATTGTTTACCGGTGGACGCAAACGTTTTCATATTATTTTCACACAACTTGTCATAAAATGTTGGAACAGGTGACGCTACATTACCGAGCCAGAACAGGTGCGAATTCCATAGACCTAAGCTAACCGGGCGGCACTGACGTAAATCATTGTCGCATTGTCGATGTCAGTCGTTCGCTTTTGTTGAGTTTGTCGACAATGAAAATGCTGCCGAACCAGCCCTACTAGATCTAATATTTTCAAGAACACTCCCAAATAACGCTTGGATCGACAAAGCAATTGGGATTCCTGAACTGTTCCACTAGAACAGTTCGCTTCACTGAATGAACGGTTTCCTTCGAGTTCAGTCTTATGAATTTTTGTACCTCTTCGGGCAACCACTCATAGATAGTCATGTCTGGGGTTTCATCCGTTAAAGTAGATCCACCCATAATAGATCCGCCACAGTAGATCTTCCCAGATATATCGCCCACAGTAGATCCACCTGCAGTAGATCCGCCGCAGCCCACAGTACATCCGCCTACTTAATCCACCACATAATTCCGCCGCATAGACTCCACCAATAGTAGATCCACCTACATTAGATCCGCCCATTGTAGATCCACCTACATTAATCCATGGTTTTTTATGTGGTCCACTTGATTGTGAAACCTAAAACAGCTCTTTCTATACTTTGAATCCTGATACAGTTATTAAGTAAAATTACTCATATTCAGTGGTTACGTCCTAGATACGTCATAATGCGTTTTTAACAAGCGTATTTTGATTTTTTGGTGTCATATTTTTTTTTTTTTTTTTTTTAAAATAATTGGTCAATATAACTATATGCAAACATGAAAACATGGTGTTAAGTGGCATTTGGTGGCCATTTTGGATTTATGCTAATTAGCCCATTTCCCGTGTCTGATTTTGGCACATTTTTGGAATATAATGTTCAGAGGGTTATTTAACAATATTCAAACCAAAAACCTTCTGTTGCAATTTGTTTCAGTTCAATACATATTGGCTTAGATTTACAATATTACTTTATTAGCACAGTATTGCAACATCATTATTGCGTCTACCCATCAAAACCGCAAGTTTGTTTCCCACGGTACTTGGTGGGGTGTATGTGCAGTGCCAGCTCTCATATCAAGTAGAGAACACAATACACATAAATCGAACAACCACCTTTAATTACAGCTCATTAAACTGAACATTAGTTGTTTACTTATTTATTCAATTATTTATTTAATCTATTAATTTATTTATTTGTTTTTTTTTTATTTATGTTTATTATTTTTTGTTATATTTTATTATTTATGCATTGTAAAAGCCCATGATTGTTCATCTGTTGTAAATAACAATATTTAGTTTATTGTATATTAGGTTGAGCTAATTAAAACTGAACATGTTAGTGATTGTTTATTTGTTGTTTATTTAATTTTGTTTATTTGTTGTTTATTTCTATTTATTTTGTTGATTATTTATTCTATTATTTGTACAAAACGCCCACATTTGATTGTTTGTGTTTAATTTCTTTCATAAATAACAAATATTCAGTTTATGGTATGTTAGTGAGATTTGTATAGTAGTGTTAGTTAGTTAGTATGGTTCAGACGTGAAATCTACGGGTTATTTGGCGTTCTAGTTTTATAGTCGCCGGGTAGTATAATGGACAGTTCATAGTTTTTAAATCCTGAGTATTCAACTACCAAAAATCTCCCCTCCCCCCCCCCCGATAGGACAACATATATGGAATCCATCATTCATTTCGATCATAAATGATCCCGATCCCCGTATCCGTCGACCCCATTTTAAGATCTAAAGAGAGAAGGGGGGAAGAAGAGAGAAATAAAAAAATGGAAAGAAGAAAAGAAAAAGAAGATTAAACAGCGCCTACACCCCTCATTCCACTCATTATTGGGGGGGGGGCAGTGACATGGAACGAGGTATGGCGATTTCCAATACCTATTACGGGGAAAAAATATTATTGTCAACAAAAACTTCTTACGTTCTGCACGTATGCACACAGACATTTTGTACAGCAAAAGAATGGGGTTATTATGTTATCAAAATTTTAAGGCAAAAAAAAGGTGCCAACTGATTACATTAGAGAGGGTGCTGGGAACAATTTTATTTGTACGAAATTAAAGTGTGAGTAGCTAATTGAACTTAAGAAATATGCTCCAATTGTTTAGTTTATTAACGTTACTTATTGAGTATGGAAATATCTCACCTAAAATTAGACCTCATAATAAAACAAATATGAAGATCCTTTACTAATTTATTCTAAAGATACATTAATTGAAAACATCTCATTCCATGGCTAAATTATAGTGATGATGTAAACAAAAAACGTCATTCAAATGTTAATAAACGATAAGGTAATACACACTACGTAGTAAACATTTTGACCATTTTAACATCTCCATTGACTAAGAGTGTTCTGATTGAAAGTTTATATAGTGTTTGTGGTCGGAAAATGAATGTCTATGACCACTCTTGATCAATAGTAAATAGCTGTTGGTGCTGAGAAATGTGGATAACGTAATACACTTCATTAAAAAGGTCATTTTAATAAGTTACAACACTTTTAGACTTTTTTAATAGGTCATTGTGAGCTGAAGAAGAAAAGAATATTTCCAACGGACACATTATGTTAACTGAAAAAAGATACAAAATGAATTTCTAGTAGAAGTTTTACCAAACTGCACAAACTGCTTTATGAGGATACGTAATCACAAGGTTTTACGGACCATTATGTTTGTATTCGAAAATATAAAATAAAAATTGAGAATGCAAGGAGAAAAACAAAAACAACATCATTACATAATTTCTACACATGTTTGCAACAAGGAAAATGATATGGAATAATATTTTCCATTATTTTATAATTTTGCTGTTGGTTTTGGCCATCGATTTTATCCTATTTTCGATGTTTGTTGCAAATATCTCATAGAAAAGATAATGGAAAGTCTGCAAAACTATGCCCAATGCAGCTCAAACGGCTCCGATAAAAATATCACCGTTTGTTCTAATAAAAGCATATGTTTAAAGTTTTATGAACAAGACACAAAATATCTGGGAAAAACACAGTTTTCATGAAAATTGACCATATCCATGCCAGGCGAAATGGTTGCAGACCAAACTGGCCCATTGTTATTAAATCAGTAAAATTAAGTATGGTTATAACCATATCTGGCAATTAGATTATCCAACGTTTTAAATGAATTGACGAAGGTGATAGGACCTCCATGAATCACGATTTCAAAAGGTTTTTTTTTCAGGATCAGGCATGCACGTTGCGTGAAAGGTCTAAAAATTACCAAAAAATGTAAGAAAAAAAAGGGGGTTATTTTCTAAATGAAAAAGGCGTAGTTAGCATTAAGGTATATGCACCATCAAAAAACCAAAAAACAAAACCAAGTATGTCCTGCATGGAGAATCCCCTGCATGGAGTCGTATTTGCCTTCAACCCCCAGAAAATAGGGGGTTTCCGTAAACCTTATTATACCATGACACTTCTTTGGACACACTTACCAATTCGGAATTCTTAACGAAATAAAACAGGTGCTTTATCCGTGAAGGGTTCCGAATATAAGTGTGTCAGAAAAAGGTCAGATGGGTCAGGGTATACGGTACGGAACATTACAGCAGTGTGTGGTTTGAAATCGAATATAAAGAGTTATTATGTTGAAATGCTAATATGAACACCTTGAAACATTAACTCTTACGGGGTACGGTTGCAGGTCCGTAGGCCTATACGGGGTACGGGAAGATGTGGTTCACGCCTTTATCCGAATGGTTCGTTTATCAGAAGAACGCTACTCGAAGGTTCCTTTATCCGAGGTTTTTCAATCCGAAGGCGCTGTGACTTCCGTTTGTTTTTTCGAAGGTTCGTTTATACGAAAAAGAATAAGGTTCGTTTATCATGTTTATCAGAAAATTAAAAATAAGATTCCATTTAGCTTATTCCATTTTCGGCTCAACGAACCCCTATTTCATTTTGGATCAACGAACCTTGGATTTAAATTAACCTTTGGAATAAACACAGCTTCGGATAAAACGAGCCATTCGGGAACGAAACAAAAACGGTAAAAGAAACAATGTCGGGATTAAGAACCTTTAGCAATAACGCATACGTATGGTAGAGGAATAGGAAAACTGTTTATGGTAGCTAACTGCGCTATTGATCTATTATTTAGGTGCAATTCCAGTTTCGAAAAATACTGTTTAGGGTGCTTCTGTTTTGCTGTCAACGGAGGGACCCCTTATGGATGATAAGTGCCCCGGGGGAATTAGATTTGGTATCCCGTATAGAGGTCATATTTTTTATGCAGTAAGTACAATTTAAGGCCGGGAAATGTTCTTTTGATCCTCTCAATAGAGCCATAACATTCTAGTGCTTATGGACAAAAACATCTGCAAATGTGGTCGACCAAATAATAATAATATAATAATATACAACTAATAAAAATATAAAAATAATCAATAATAATCATAACAATATCATCATAATAATACTCATAATAAAATCATAATAATAATTCAGAATCATCATCAAAATAAAATAATCAACATAATAATTAATAAGAATACTAATAATCATAATCATAATCGTCATCATCATCAAACATCATCATCATCGTCGTCATCGCCATCGACAGATGTCATCGTTATAATCACCAGTCATAATCGTCATCGTCGCCATCGTCATTGTCATAGTTAATGTCTGTTATTCATATAGTCATCGTCACTGGTCATTGTCGTCAAATCTCGGTCTATTGTATTTTCACCTTTTCCATGACTAGCACCTGTGAAGACGGCCGTTATATTACCATATCACGCATGCGCCTGCCCTGAAACCTTGACCACATGGGTACGACTTACGGTTACTTGTTGTCATGGTAAATGCGACAGTGTTGTATTAAATAAAACAATCAAGTACAACACAAATAAGTACCAACGATTGTAGAAGAATACAAATAACTAACATTATAATGTTCCAAAAAAACGGACGTACAGACGATTTTTTTATGAAGTGTCCGAAAACTGGCAACGGCGCCTTTTTTGGTTGTTGTTGGTACTGTCCGAAAAATGGCAAAGGGCGTCCGAAAATGGACATTGCTTCGATGTCATTGTTCGCCAATGGTGATAATGCAACTCGTTTTATTGCCAACACCATTTCAATGCAACAAGTAACGTTGTGTAGGTCATTACATGGATGGTGTTTGGTTGGTAAATATCGTATTATTTTTTGTTAAATATGTAGCTACAGTTTAAGTTCCGAAAATTGGGCGGCCCTACCCACGGCGTTGTTGTACTGCGTATAGGCGGGAAGCTTCACCAGCAATGCGCGCAAAAAACATCGTTTACGAAGTGTTCAGGAGCTCATGGACACGACTGGAAAGTGCCGGTCAGGTGTTGAACTTGCTCAAACACATTGTAGATGTAATTCCGTAGCTTTCTCGGTCTACGGCGACGACCGCCTGGAAGCACGTGGCCCTTACGACGTGGGCTGCCGGCTCTTTTCGCGCCTTCCCACTTCTCTGAGGACTTTTCGGAGCTATTTCCATTCGAGGAGTTATTAACTGAAGGAGTAAAATCAGCGTGGAAATAAAAGTTACCCTTGATTCCATCTATATGGCAAAACTGAACGCGATCTTGTAGGATCCTCTCCCGTCTTCTTTTAGCCAATCAAATTTCCGAGCAGTCCAACAAGATGTGTGATGGTACCACTTACACATCGTAAGGACCCCGTGACTGGCGCCAGAAAAATTGCAAAATTTCTGTGTTCCTAGTCGCTTTGGCGCGTTCATCTTTTGAACCAATGAAATATGAAATTGACCAAGATACCTTCGTTGGTTGGCTAGTAAATCTCGTTCAACCAATAGGCGCTAAGTTTGATTGAATCACTTTTTTCAGGATCCTACCAAGCTGGGATCCTATACAAAGGTAATTAAAACCGCAAGACTTTTTAAAAAAAAATTATCTTGAATCAGAAATTGGAAATTATTGGCGTCTCTTCACTGAAAAAAATTCCAATCGAATTTGCACATGTTGCTGGTCGTGAAAGGTGGTTAAAGCAAAAAGGCAAGGCCCAAAAGCCGTTCCAGCAGAGGGGCCGGGCTACAGTCCCCGTCGGTCGGGTCACGCTTTTTACGCAAGGGTAACTACGCCAATCGAGTAGGGGATGGTTGCACCGTTTATTTGGCTGCCGTGATGGAGTATCTGACGGCGAAATCTTGGAATGGCGGCAATGCGGCCCCGTTGACAACAAGAAGACCAGGATTAACCCCCGTCATCTGCAGCTTGCTGTTCGCAACGACGAAAGAACTCAACAGGCTGCTAGGTGGAGTGAACAATTGCCCAGGAGGGTGTTCTTCTCCAAACATCCAGGCCGTGCTTCTACCCAAGGAACCAAGTCCAAGTAGCGATGTCACACAATCGAATATCGCCGAAAGCCAACTCCGAGGCCGACGCTCTACAAAGTACATCATTCGTAATCCAACAACATCTACACATAATGTTCTTAAAAACATCCTAGACTACATGTTATTGTTGAAATAAAGTTTGATCTTACATAATAGCTATTGTGTTTGCCGAAACATTGTTGGTTGAGAATTTTGAGGGATTTCATGAAATTTTGTCTGCTATCGTAACTTTTAGGTCGCATCTTGATTTTAGGATCTCGCGAAATCTCACATTTTACCGCATGGGATCTTGTCAGCCTTAACACACAGTTTGTGGGGTAGGTTAAGATGACCAGATTACTTCCGGCACTATTTTGATACCAAAGTTGTCTGCCTTGGGTAAAGATTCCCAGAAAATTCGGCGATACTCTTGTCATCATAGCCAAAATCGACAAAACAGGTAAATTTTCCTTGATATGCCAAAAAATACTAGACCGCAGGGGTAAAACAGGGGTTAAAATTCTGCTTAAATAGAGTGTTTTAAATGAAAATGTGATGTTTGAGTGCAGAATACTGCGGATTTCTGCGGAAATGGGATTTCATGCAGATAGGTGGAATTGCCTACCGCAAGAATTGAGTTACAAGTTTGGGTGGTCCTTGTAGTGGTAAAATACATGCAGATTTCACTAGAGTAGGATTATTGAACATATAAGTATTTTGTTTACTTTCTTGAGCGATAGAACTTAAAATAAATCCATTCATAATTATTAATTTATTCTACTTGCCCAATCGACAGCACCCTCAATTTATTTTCATACCTATACAAAATACGAACATGACGCTCACTAAGACAAACAGTTAGTTTGTGGACTGTTTCCATTTGTCTGAAAAGGGCGGTGCTGTAGAAGGATGACGGTTTCTTTTAGGAATATTGATTTGAGATGGTGCTTTAGGCCTACTTTATTGTTTTTTATATATACTTTAGCTCGTATGTATTTATTAAATAAATTTATTCTATCGCAGACGACGATGATGATGATGACGATGATGATATGATACGATGATGATGATGATGACGATGATGATGATGATGATGATATGAACAATGTTTGATGATGATGACAATGATCTATGACGACGATTGATGATGATGATGATGATGATGACGATGATGATGACGATGATTTGCTGATGATGAATGAATGGAATGATGTGAATGGGCATGCTGCTGGTCCATACGGTCATATCTTTTGTTTATTTATTTACATTCTATAATTCGATTTATTATTAACTTAAATTATGTCTCCTACGACGATGATGAGGGAGATGATGATTGATGATGTTGATGATGATGTTGATGATGTTGATGTTGCTGATTTGATTGATGATGATTGAATGGAATGATGAATGGTCATGATGATGGTCCAGACAGATGTTTATTATTTATTATTTCATTTATTGTGATGCTGTTGTTGTATGGTGCCGGGGCAAGTTTCTATTACTATTACAAAATTACATTCATGCTAGGACACCAGTGTGTTTCGTTTCTAAAACAGCAAATTCCAGTTTATAGCTTTCTAAAGTGTTTAGCATTTAAACATTTCAAAAATGTTTGAATGACAAACCTGCACTCTTACATAATAACATATGTGGATAGTTTAAGACAACCTGAAGCTTAGAGGCACATTGGACGTGTATAGAAATATTTTTGGAGAAGTTAAGAAATAAATTGTTTTCTGCAAAAACACGGAATTATGTTTTTACAAAGGGTTAAAACAGAAAACTGTGTCCCTAATACATAGCAACTTCATCTGATACATATAAATCCTTTTCTTCACCCAGCTAAATAACCTGACATTTAACCCCACACTGCTGCTCATAAACAGGCATCCTCATCCTCATCATCATCCCAGCTCATTATAAAATTGAAACTGGTCATTGCTAATTCCTATGCACCTGTCCTTGCTGAATCTGCTGCACCTGCTCTCAATGGCACTGCACCTAATGTAGAAAATTAACTAATGGTAGAGTTAATGAAACCAAGAAAGAATGTGGGAAACGCAACGAGTGCGTGTTGGTTAGAGACTTGTATGTCAAAGAAATATGGAGAAGATACATGTTGCAAGTCTTTCAGCATTTAAAACAAGCATTACAACAATTAGACTAAATTGAACAAAACTAACATAAACTGCAGAAAAAGCTATGAATCTTGGGAACTATGAACAGTATGTGTTTCCAAGGGGAAATCTGTGGCACCAGCGTAAACATCCTGAGTCACTGATGGATGCCGAAGCCCATGATTACTGTTGCTAGTGTACTACATACAAGGAAATGACGGAAAACACAACACCAATTAAGTAAGCCAGAGTTAAAATAGGATGACCTCTACAAAGAAGTCTGGATCATCCCAAGAAACAAGTATGATAATTTGATGAAAGAATTAGGTGTACTTGGGACAGAGAGAACTTACTGGAGGACGGAAAAGAACGCAGAAGAGAAAGTCCTGAAAACCAAAAAATCCTAGAAACGTTACAACATCAGCTGGATTGTGCAATTAACGAAAATTTCGACTGAAGCCAGAGAAATTGCCAAATTATGAAGAAATAACGCTTCTACAAGACCAGACTGAAAACAAAAGATACAAACTGAGACTTACAAGGATAACATTCTACAACTCATTTTACCCAGCTTATCTACACCCTGCTTGAGCACCATGTGCACTCAAGTCACATCCCTCAAGTGATTTGTGTGCCTCAGTTGGCCGGGAACGACCCCTAGCAAATTACAGTCGCGTACAGCATTGGCAACATGAATGTTCAGACTGGACACTTGCCACAGAAGCAACTAGCTGACGAATTAGCCAAAAAAAGAAAACACATGTCTATATTCAGATGAAACGAGCAAGTACTCTGAAAAATACATGGGATTACCAAGCATCAGATCAGAGGAGATACTACCTAATGGTATTAAGGGACCTTGCAACAAAATCATCTGATGATACACTGAAAACATTCAAGGACAGGGTATAGTGAAGGACATTGAACAAACATCGCTCTCTCAATGCAGGAAAAAGAATGTTGGCCAACATCGAAGTACGATGTTCGACCGAGCTGCCTACGGAAAAGAAATGGCACCAAATGTTGGAAGAGTTCAGACAAGAAATTTTACCAAGATGTAAGGGACGACTGCGGCAGAACTTACAGACGCAAGGAGAGAGCACCTCTTTTGAAAAATTGACCAGTTTTATTGGGGGCTGTTCATTGTCAACTGGCAGAAGTATCAGCATCTTGTATACTGGAAACAGAGAAGGACACTTCCAGCGAGTAACCAAGAACTCCATTCATGGGAAAGGCAAACTGGAGGCGGAACTTGCCGTTTCTTATTCGTAAGCTTTTCAAGGCCTTGTTCGCGTACCGGGGATGAAAAATCGGGATGCTTGGAGACTTCAAGCTATATGCTGATGAATTCTTGAAAGAAACATGGCTAAAGCATCTGCCCTCTTGTTCTTTCGAGGGAAACCGTTCACATCTGATTTTTCAACGGTTTGCCCCCGTTTATTTCTGCACAGGGACAAATGCAGAGTTACATCACCAGCCAGTCCGAACCTGAATAACTGCTGAAAAGCTGTCAAAAACGACTTATCATGTCCATTCTACATAGCTGGAGTAAGTCATTAGGCCTCCTCAATAAAATGTACAAGACTTTATGGACAATTAATTGAGGATAAGATTTACACATTCGTAGACATGTCCACATGTGTCCAAGCTTATTGCTTACCTTCACAATGCAGTCGACAACCTCCAAAGGACTTCATGGTTGGTAAATTGATCCCATTTGATGAGAGAGATGCTTGAAGAAGGATCCGTGTACGAAAGCCCTTAGTCAGAGAGTCTGAATATGATGATGATGTACAGGTGCTCCTGGCAGTGGTGATCCCTGCTATGATACACTCTAAGAAACACTATGAAATAGATTAACCAGGGGGAGAGAGAGGGAGAAACCCTCACTCAGTTCATCTGAATCGACCACAGACGCCACAAAACAAGTATGAGGCTACGAGGAGTGTGGCAAAACAGAAGAAGTTTGCAGGAGGAGTCCTTGCTACGTGGATCAATTGCTTCGTTCATGGCCAAAACTCTACTCAATTTTCACAGAAGCATTATTGCCATGTTTTGTATTAACAAGACCGGGAAATGGCTCCAGACCAAAACAGAGGAAGAAAGAAAGAGAAGTTCTTGTCCAGTCAGGCAAGGAAAGATGCACGTCGAATTATGAGTGACGACGAGAACGACGAGAAGAAATCATAACCCAGCGAAAGCAAAACCTCAGAGAGAAGTTGGAGGAAAAGAGAGGAGAGACGCAGGAAGAAGAAAAACTGCAAGAAAGAGACCCATACAAACTGCTTGACATTATTTATTATGGCTCTGCAATCTAAACAAATCAGATAACAAACTAGTCTCCAGAAAATAAAGTCTCCAATCAGAGAAACTAGAAGCTTGAAGGCTCAAATTCAAGGTTTCGGCAGCTATTTTGATCCGCAAGGAAGCGGGATAAGGAAACTAACAGCTATTCAGAGAAAGATAGGAAATTCACAGTTGTAGAACTCCAAGCAACTCTGGAGAACTTGTTTGAACGCTGCAAGAACACAGGCACCAGAAAAAACACCGTTCTTGTGGGGAAACGGGTGAACAGATTTTGACGATAAGGAGGGACGCGGACCTCTTACACTGGATAGGTGATATCTACAGTGCCAGGCCTACCCAGAGTGGTTTAATATTAAATACGAGGATGAGTGACATATTTACACTATATCAAACTACGAGGCCATTGAATAGAGGAGATCGGACAAGTGGTGGTTGAGGTAGGTAGCAACTTGAACTTTATTGTTTCAAGAACTTAGTCATTTACCGACTGATTGCTATTTTACAGGTTTACGACTATGTACTACCAATGTGTAAACATCTGGTAACACATTACTAGTGTATAACATGCTGGTAATACAATATAATTGTACCCAGGTTCTTTTAGAAGTATGTTACCAATCTTAAAGGATTTAAAAACAATGGTAATTAATTATAATATGAATGTAAAATACTTTGTAATGCAATGCCAAGTTCAAAGCAAGACCTTTTCATTAGTTTACAATGGGAAAAGTCCTGCCACACAACGTACATGTAGAATATAGTAATGAAAATATGACATGTACATTCAATTTAAATTTTTGCATACTAATGCTTAATTAGCATAATTAACACTTTAATATTAATACCAGGCTGTCTAGTAGGACTAATGTTTAGGCACACTTTGCATTGGGATGTTAAAAACAAACCCATTTATGAAGGGATTGTACCGGATTACTATGCAATTGCGTGATGTGGTGGAAAAGTGCGGAACAATATGCGTAAATATGAGCATAATTAATTAGCGATAATTGCAAAAATGAAAACCAAATTTTTAGAAAAAACGGCACCTCATGAGATTCCTCTATAAGCTTTAAAATGAGTGGTAACTTGTTAGGGTGTGCTTGTTGAAAAATTAATTTTGTTTGTGCATCGTAGTGACGTCACTCCAAGTAAACTAAATCTACTGGCAACTCTAAAAACGGCTTTTCAGAGCCACCATAATCATAAAGAGAAGGTGACCGCTTCACATTTATAATCGTTAGTGTTTAGTTGCTGGTGGGTGTCATAGAAAAGATTGTATTTTAAGACTTGTTATTAGAACATGCTATGACTTGAAAGTAGGTTGGATAAGCAAGTTTGATTTTTAAGCCCTCCAAATACTTTAGGCATACTACTATGCCTACCCATTCATTTTGATGATAAAAATCTGCCAGTTTCAGTTGTGTGTCTTCAATACTTCAGATTTTTCCTGATTTTAAGGATGTTTTTATTGTCAAAATTTCCGCAACTTTATGTAATTTCAGTCCTGATTCTAAGCGTTCTATGTCAATTTTACGCTGTTTTTCAGGATTTGTTTTACCAAATTCGTGTTTTTTCAGCTAGCGTATAGGAACTTGATTTTTTAAATGTTTTCTGTAGATGTATACAGTCTGAGTGTAGTTAAGAAAGTCCAGGCCGATCGCTAAATAGCTTCGTACCCAGGGACCCCAAATTTTACCGAATGCCCAATTTGTGGTATCAGAAGTCAAGCTACTATTTTTTCCTCATTTACCCTGTGAAATCCTTAAGGCTAAAGATGTTTGGTTTGGAAGTTTATAGCGAAAATTGCCCCATTTTGGTTCGACCAGTATTAATTTTTACAGAATACTCTATGGAGTGTGGGGGGGGTGTACAAGAAGCTTTTGGCCCTCCTTTATTTTAGATCGAATTAAATGCCGAATTTTTAATTTAAATATAAAGTTACAGTAGCAGATAACAAACCTTTTTAACATTATCTCATTTTAATATTTCTTGACAAATCTAAACCCAGAAAATGTAAAAAAAAGGCCCTATACCGTCATTTTGTTTACAGACGCGACTCTTCTACTATAAGTGTAAATTAAGGTGATTGGGTCCACGTTCCTGCGCGCACCAGTCTCCAAGAAGATATTTCTCCCAAAATCCGACTTGGCGTTCCTAGCTGTCCGCGTGCGTAAAAAACACCCTGCGTACACTGTGCTATCTTCTGAAGATTAGCATCACGCTTTATCCCTTTACATCATGAAGCAATGAAGTCATGTAGGCCTCTGTGCTGTTTACAGAATTTTCACGCATTTAAACAAACTTGAGTCAAAGATTATTTGCCTATATATCAACGGGCCAGCAAGTAACTAAATCTCCTTCTTTTTCCGAACTACGCAGCTCCTCTCCTGATTTTTTTCACACACTTTACAAATGCTTTCGGAAGTGTGTTTTCTCTATAATTATAGTCAGAATGTCTAATGAATACACCTCAAGATGCAAGAGTATTTTGTTTTCCGACACTTTCACAGGTCTTATAACAGTCAAATGCATAAACATGATGATAAATATGATTTTACTATAGGTTTTGTGAATGAACTATCACTTGTCATTTACGAATTTCGGCAGTAAAGTTAAATGACGATCCTTATTATTTGGCTCGTGTAAATCCAGGAATCCTCCACAAAAATCACATTTTATGTACACTTTCATATGATATAAGATTTTTTTCATGACCATTAATTATGTCCTTTTATGGAAAACGTTAATTCACTAAAGAAGGGATTCAGGTAACTTTACGGTCGGAAAAATGACCGTAATTAAAAGGATTTATTTAACATTGTACATAACTGTTGATTATCTTCCATTTTGTGATAAAAAAATAGATTTGCCTCATAACTTGGAACTTCATAATCATTTTAAAAACATTTAAGTGCTGCAAAATCTTAAATCAACCCACATTCAACTGATACTAAGGCTTTATTTTACATTTTAGCTGTAAAAGAAAAAAGCAAAAAAAAACAACATGGAATTTTGTGTGGCCCATCGCCATTGCATGAGCAGTAGTGGCCGGGACAACTTGGCAATTTAAAAAAAGACAACAGTGGCGAATGCTCATAAATAAGTTTTTGCCTCGATGTGGAACCATGAGGCATATTGCGGCGAGCACACACCGTCTTCTTTGCGTCTAAGAAAAGTGAAATACTTGTAAAAATATTATTATTAAATTCGTATTATTGAATTTCTGTACAGTTATGTTTTTCTAGATTTTATACAGATGTTAGGAAAATTTCGGAGATTTTTAAACATTTTAATACATTATTTTTTCGTAAAGTTAGTTGGGTGTTTTAGTGTTTTACCTTTATGCTTGGTACCCTTCAAACTGTGAGATAGAAGCTACGCCGCGATCGTTGCTATGATACGGGAATTACCGGTGCCTCGCTACCCCGTATTTGCCATGAGGCCCGCTGAACAGGGCCTGGCAGAGCGAACGTTAATTTCGCGTTAATAGAGCTAACACGAGCTCACTGACCAGTGCAATGCGTCGTTCGCACTGCGCTGATTACGCACACACTACCTTGATACGAAAATCGAAGACATTCATTTTGCACCCTGACTCGGGCCCTTACTCGACGCTAACGTTCTGCTCTAGGCTACCTGTGTTGTTTTTTTTTGTTTCACGTTGATCAATCTCTCGTATTGCTAAGTTTGTGAAATTGAAATGCCAATTTTTCAAATACAGAATAAGGGTTTCTAGTCCAGCAAATTTGATTACCGATTGCCCTTTGTTTATTTGAAAAAAGATAAAAAAAATAAAAAAAATAAAAAAAATAAAAAAAATAAAAAAAATGCAATATTTGCAGTGCTGGTTGATAAACACCCCCATCTTCATTTACAATATACCATGATGCAAAAAAATAATATTAAAATGATTATTTTTGGTTCAAATATCAAAAATCAAAAAACCAAAAAACAATATCTTCATTTCCTTATAAACTGTTCTATTCAGGTAAACCATAAACCATTAGTAATTCTATAATAAAAATATTATAAATGCTACAGTTTTTGTGGCACCCAATTGGGTCATAATAGTAATTTCATATAGCTTTAGACACTCAATAGATTTCATTACCTTGTATTTGGCTACAGAAATGTCTAAAAGAGAGAAAAAAAAAATGATTTTCATTTGCCTTTATATTTCAATAATAAACAGACTGCAGTTCAAATTGCTCCTATATGAAATTAGAAATTTCACAATTTTTTGGTACCAAAGAAAAAATTTCTAGCTTAATTCTTGATGGGGGTGTTTTGATGAAAAGCGTCACATCAGGGCCAAAAATCAGTACTTTCATTTTTTTTAAGGGACACCTGATTTGTGAAATCTATTGTTTCACCCCATGTCATTTTCTTATAGCCATCGAGGCCAGTTTTTAGAAGAACTGGGTTTTTAATTCCCAATGACAAAACTATATTAATATCGTTTAACTTTGTAAAAGGAAACGAATTTTGACAACAGTATTTAAAAATGCTACGAAGTATAGGTTATATTCTTCAAGCTAATAATGGTTTCAAGTGGTGAGTAGGCCTACACACGCTTAAAAATGCATTTATAAATCACGAAATCTGACACGCCCTTGATTTAAGACTTTTCCTTTCTCACCCGTTCCATAAACATTTTCAGTCCCTTTTCTTACCAGTCTTTTTATGATTCTCATCATACACAACAACATATCCAATATTAAAGATTAAAAATTACAAAGAGGGAAAAAACAATGCTCAAAGTTTTAATCAGGTCGCACGTTGTGCGTGCCTGTTTGTTCGCGTGTCAGATATAAAAGGTTTGCCAGCCCGGTGACACTGGTGGCGTTTTACGCACCTCAATATCGCGTTGGTATTTTAGACTACTAAAACAAATGCCGTTTATTTGAAATAAAACAGAAAAAATTAGTTCGGTGACCCCTACTTTTTTCTGCAGCAATCGACAGATCTTGTTAGTGCGCAAACTTTTATAAATTTGGGACAAAAAGTTATCGAACCGATTCTTTTAAATATTAAGTTTAAAAAAAAAAAAAAAAAAAAAAAATGAATTTTCCATAGACTGGGTAAAATTTTTGGAAAAAAATAGGCGTTTTTTTTAATAGAATTTTCTCAAAAACGAGTTCGGTGACCCATCATTTGTAGTTCTGATATTTGACTACATCGATGGAAGTTCATTTATACGAAATCTTAACAAAAATCTATCGAACGGATCATCGTGAACCCAACTCACCTTAAAATAAAAACCCATGATCTAAAAAACGTAAGTGGCCTTATGCAATCGCCTTTTTTTTCTAAGACAGCATTCGTTGGCATCCCCATCATTTACTTTTTATGCACAATTTCCCTTTTATGATCCACTTTGATTGACCCATTTGAAAATCAATCGATTTGAAGCTGTATTGAATTGATTGAGAATCCTCTATTTTCACCCTTTCCTTTGGACCAGTTAAGCAGTGTATTAAAAATCATTTTATCTCGTATTAAAACTTGGCGAGAAATGACCGTTGATTGTGGTAAAATGTTTTCACCATTAGTACTGCCAAATACGAATATTAGACTCCCTGGAGTAATCATCATGCACAACTGTTGACCAATCAAATTGCTCGCATTGCCCCAATTTAGTGATTCGTCAGTCGTACGCACACGACCAATCAGGTTCTTGGGTGAACCTAGCTAAGATCGTTGGATCCTATTTTTTTTTTTTTTTTTTTGGCTGGGATCCTATGTAAAATATAAAACAATTTGTGTTCGATTAATGTTTTCATGTGTTTTAATTTCCGAGTTATCAGTATTAGTTACCACTGACTGCAAAAAAAGAGTTCACCGCTCCGAAGAGATGCCTAAAAAGAAGGCAAGGAGGGTAAGACCAAGCATTTTTTTCATCCGAAATAGAATTGTGCACGAAACGATAATGATGTGATTTTTGACGAGCGATAATAAATATTGGCCAGACGCTGTCCCCCCCCCAAATTGGTTCGATCTTTACTTGAGTTTGCTTGGATATTTGATAAAGAATATCAACGTTTTTCAAAAGGTGAATAATTTTATTTGGTAAAATTTTAGACAAATAGTCCTATAACAAAGGACATCCTTTTGCTAACTTTAGTTAAAATTATGTCTTGTACTAGGACTAAATGTTTTTACAGAAATTCTTAAATAAAGCATTAATAACCATTCAAGATTCGTATAAACCGTTTTACTGCCTATTGTACGCAACAAATATTCCACAAGTCTGTGACGGATGATTGCGTTCAAAGATGCTGCCCCTGAAGTTAGTTGTACGATCGTAAAGCCATTGGAAAAAAGTCAAAAGATGACAGATTACTTAAGTATGAATTCTACAGTTTGCTATTAACCGTTTAAAAAAATGCTTGCAATCTACAATGTATTATTTCTAATTGCCCACCTTTACATGAGAAAAGAACAAAAAAACAGTTTTGACCACGAAGTACCAATCTCTTTTTGGATTATGTGGTGGCTCTGAAAAGAGCCGTTTGGTTTTAGATTGCACGGCAATCTATATTGAGGTGGTGTACTGTGACGGGCTTTCGTACCCCTTCAGCACTGACGGCGTGCTTCGCCCAACATCTCCGGCAGAAGTTAGGCGGAAAGCTGTCTGCAATTCACGGCTTTTACTGATGGTACGGCGTTTGTTGTCTGCGCTAGGCGGGAAGATTCACACCCCAGCAGCAATGCGCTCAAAAACATTCGTTTACGAAGCTTTTCATGATGCTCATGGCACGACTGGAATGCCAGTTGTCCAGGTGTTGTGAAACTTGCTTCACACCCTGGTTGTAGATGTAAATTCCGTAGCTTTCTCGTTACGGCGACGACGCCGGCCCAGCACGCTTGTGCCCTTACGACGTGGGCTGCCGGCTCTCTTGTTTAGCGACTTTCCATTTCGTCTTCTCTGAGGACTTTTCGGAGCATCATTTCATTCGAGGAATAAACGGACGGAGAATCAGCTGCTGAAATAAAACGTACCCTTGATTCCATATATCTGGCAAAACGACGCGATCTTGTAGGACCTCTCACGTCTTACTTTAGCCAATCAAATTCCGCGCAGTCCAACAAGAGGTGTGATTGGTAACACTTACAGCATCGTCAGGACGTGAAATGGGCGCCAGAAAATTTGCAAAAATTTCTGTGTTCCTAGGCGATTTTGGCGCGTTCAATTTTTTGACCAATGAAAATAATTTGAAATTGACCAGTAGTACATTCATATGGTTGGATAGTAATCTCGTCAACCAATAGGCGCTAAGATTGATTGAATCACTTTTTTCAGGATCCTACCAGCTGGGATCCTATACAAAAGTATAAAACCGCAAGCACTTTTAAAAAACATATCTTGAATCAGAAATTGGAAATGAGTTGGGGAGGATAAGGGGATTCTTTTTTGGGGATTTTTTTTTTCTTTCCTTGAAAATTCCAATCGAATTTTGCACAATGTCTGGTCGTGGAAAAGGTGGTAAAGCCAAAAGGCAAGGGCCAAAAGCCGTTCCACCAGGGCCGTGCTACAGTTTCCCCGTCGGGCGGGTTCACCCGCTTTTTTCGCTAAGGGTGGCATAATACGCCAATAGAGTAGGGGATGGTGCCCCCTTTATGGTTGACTGATGGGAGTGATCTGGACGGCTGTGAAAGCTTGCAGGCGTAATGAACTG
Source organism: Ophioderma brevispina (assembly GCA_023653785.1). Taxonomy (NCBI): domain Eukaryota; kingdom Metazoa; phylum Echinodermata; class Ophiuroidea; order Amphilepidida; family Ophiodermatidae; genus Ophioderma; species Ophioderma brevispina. The sequence continues at coordinate 18,985 of JAMKCH010060279.1, forward strand.
GCCGGCACAATGGGCCCGTGACAAACAAGAAGACCAGGATTAACCCCCGTCATCTGCAGCTTGCTGTTCGCAACGACGAAGAACTCAACAGGCTGCTAGGTGGAGTAGTGACAATTGCCCAGGGAGGGTGTTCTTCCAAAAACTCAGGCCGTGCTTCGACCCAAGAGAAGAACCAAGTTCCAAGTGTTAAACTATTCTAATTGGCTAACTACAACGGCTCTTTTCAGAGCCACATATATTCATAAAGAGAAGGTGACGCTTCACATTTATTACTCGTTAGTGTTTAGGTGCTGGTGGGTGTCATTTAGGAAAAAGATTTTATTTTTAAGACTTAGTTATTAGAACAAAAATGCTATGACTTGAAAGTAGGTGGCTAAGGGCAAAAGTTTGATTTTTTAAGCCCCTTCTAAATACTAGGCAATAATACGAGGCCCTACCATTCATTTTGATGATAAAAAAATCTGCCAGTTCAGTTGTGTTTTCTTCAGACTTCAGGATTTTTCATGATTTTAGGATTTTTTGATTGTCAAATTTCCGCAACTTTATGGTAATTTCAGTCTGATTCTAAAGCGTTATATGTCAATTTTACGCTGTTTTCAAGGATTTTTTTACCAAATTCGTGATTTTTCCAGCTTAGCGTTATAGGTAACTTGGATTTTTTTTTTTTAAATGTGCTGTAATGTGATGGACAGTCTGAGGTAGTTTAACGGTCCATGGCCGATCGCTAATTCGCCTCGTTCCAAGGGACCCCCCCAAATTTTCGGAAGTGACTCCCAAATTTTGGTTATCAGAAGAAAGCTACTATTTTCTCATTTACCCTGTGAAATCTTAGGGCTAAAGGATTGTTGGTTTGGCAGTTATGAACGAAAAATATGCCCAATTTTGTTCGACCAGTATTAATTTACAGAATAATCTATGTGGGGGGGGGGGTGGACAGGGAAAGCTTTTGGCCCTTCTTTTAGTTTTTAGATGTCATGAAAATGCATTTTAATTTTTTAAATTATAAGTTACAGTGCAGATAACAAACCTTTTTTAATTACTCATTGTAATATGTCTTGACCAAATCTAAAACAGAAAATGTAGGCCTATACCGTAATATTTAGTTTACAGACGGCGACTATTCTACTATAAAGATTAAATAGTCAGTTGACGTTTCCTAGCAATTTCGCGCACTCTAGAGCTATAGGATATGATAGGACGGGAATTGAGGTATTTAAAAGTGTCTAAAAATACAAAATTTGCGACTCGGGGAGTCCTAAAGTTCAGGGATACGTGTTTAGGTGCAGTCTCGCCATGCATAGGGTGTCACTTCTGCAGTGATCGCTTCAGTTTCAGTGATCGCCCCGTTTCACTCACCGTCAAATAGCGGGCGCCCGCGCAAAGCGCGGGCCTCCCTCCTATTCAAGTGTAATTTAAAGGTGATTGGGGTCACGTTAGCTGCGCGCAACCAGTCTCCAAGGAAGATAGTTCTCCCAAATCGCACTTATAGAATAAAGGTATATTTTGGGACCCCGGTACTCCTTTTTACGAACGAATTGAACCACGGAGGAGGCGATACCATTATTTTTAGTGTAAGAACGAGGCCGGAAGGCCAAGTTCTTCCACCAAAAATAATGGTGCGCCGGGTTCAATTAGTCGTCAAGAAGTACCGGTTCCCAAATCATACCTTTAATTCTCATTCTTAACAGCTTTATTATCATTTAAGGTCATCTTTAAAACCCAATTTCGCGAGCTTTACGGCTTTAATACACAAGAAATGACTGGTGGCCATCTCCCAGTGAAAACAATCGAACAACCCGCTAAACGCAACGATCATACGCAACGAGACGCAACGTTGGCAGCGCAGGCGTTCGCTCGAAAGTAGACAAAACGCGGTATGACGCGGGGCGCTGTCAACCTAAAAATAACTTCAATACCAGCGGCGTACTACCTGGGTCAATTAAACGAATTGAACCCGGGCATCAGCCAATGAAATGGCTTACATTTTCACAGCTGTTTAAGAATTTGGCGTTCCTAGCTGTCCGCGTGCGTAAACAACCCCTTGCGTACACTGTGCGAACTTCCGAAGATAGCATGCACGCTTTATGCCCTTTACAATCATGAAGCAATGAAGTCCATGTAGGCCTTATTGCTGTTTTCACGAATTTCACGCATTAAAAACAAACTGATCAAAGATTATATGGCTATTATAAATGGGCCATCAAGTAACTAATATCCTTCTTTTTCCAAACTACGCAGCTCCTCTCCTCTCCCCTGATTTTTCAACCAACACTTTACAAATGTCTTTCGGAAAGTGTGTTTTCTCTAAATTATATGTCA
>JAMKCH010060280.1:0-13946 GCA_023653785.1 Ophioderma brevispina
TTGACTATAAGACCTAGGACCTAAGGAAGATAAAACATTTTTACAAACAAAATGCTGAGGATGAATTTGGCATGCTGTTTAGAGACTTGTTTTTTTTTTTTTTTTTTTTTTTTTTTTTTTTTTTTTTTTTTTTTTTTTTTTTTTTTTTTTTTTTTTTTTTTTTTTTGGGGGGGGGGGGTGAAATTTTTGTGTGGCAATATATAGATTTTTAACAAATTTTGTCTTCCCCAAAGTTGCTAAAAAAATATGTCAATCTGGCGGGGGGCAAACTGTCTGAAGTAGTATCGATTTTGATATCAGATTTTTCTCATTGTCATCCTGAAATTTGAGCCCTCAAATCCATTTCATTCTCAAGATATAAACAAAAACCACCGTTGACCATTTTAATGGTTAACCATCAATAGTAGCACAGTATATAATTCAATTTGAATAGGGCTTTGCAATAAATATTGCTCCTACCACAAAACCACATGTTTGTTTCCCACATTACTTGCAGTTGCATGTGCAAGTGTCAGGCTCTCATATCAAGAAGAGAACACAATAGACACAAATTGGAACAAACACCGGCCTTTAAAGCAATATTAGCACATTTTTTGAAGAGCGCCCCCAATTTTCAAAATTTGATATTGTTGCACAGTTATGTTGGTAATTGACTAGGAAACTATACCTGCGAACGAGAATGCTACAAAATGCGTATTTATCACAAAATAATCAATTTTGCAATTAGAATTGGGATCCCAGATTGTTTTTTTTTTTTTTTTTTTTTCTAAAGTCGAAAATATGTTTAATATCAATATTTTTCCACTCAAAATCCGTTGGAGTTGAAGAATCAACTCCAGTGTAAGTATTTATTTTGTATGAATAACGGTACAAACGGGATCCATTTTGAATGAGGCTTGTTTGACCTCATGTTCAATCGCAGGGTCACCACTATTTATAGCTGCGGACCATGTACCAGGCCCGGTACCAGCACCACCGTGGAATGATTCGTTGACCTGCATGTAGCAATCCGGAATCCCCGTAGCAATCCTCTCATGTCCAGTCTTGAAAAAAGCTTTGATGATAGTTTTGCAGCACAATTATGCACCACCGACTAAAGCAAGGCAATTTAGATCGGTCGCGGCTTCGTACGGGAATTCCCACTTGCCACTCACTGATCTATTTATAAACGCGCACAGTGACTTCAAATTCCGGTCACTGTTCAGGCTCGTCCAATGACTCGTTCGGCAGTTTTGCGCTATGAATGAAGCTTGGCCGCCACCGCCTGATTAGCACATTTTTTGAAGAGCGCCCCCAATTTTCAAAATTTGATATTGTTGCACAGTTATGTTGGTAATTGACTAGGAAACTATACCTGCGAACGAGAATGCTACAAAATGCGTATTTATCACAAAATAATCAATTTTGCAATTAGAATTGGGATCCCAGATTGGACTTAACGGCAGAGCTGGAAATGAATTATTATCGGGGATCCCCGATAATAATTATTCTAGTACAAAATTCCTTCGTTTGTGACACATAGACATTTTCGAGCTTAACCATTCACAGGTATAGTTTACTAGCCAGTTACCAATGCAACCGTGTAAAAATCTCCACAATTTTTGAAAAATTGGGGGCGCTCTTCAAAAAAATGTGCTAATATTGCTTTAAGATAAAAAAATACAACTTTTAAAACTCTTTCATGTTGATAAGCTTCCATGTGAGGGAGAAAGCAGCATATGAAACTTTTGGACCCAGATCAGGCTCTCCCCACATTCAAGAGCAAAATCCAACATATCAAGATTTGAAAAAAAAGTGACAATAGCATGCTCCTTTGTTGTTTACAAAACATGCTCTTACATAGTACCTCGCTGATAAATACATGAAGACCAATGCCAATCTCGAGTGCAAGAGAAATGATTAAAGCAATATGAGCACATTTTGAAGAGCGCCCCCAATTTTCAAAATTGATATTTTTGCACAGTTACGTTGGTAATCTTAGGAAACTATACCTCGCGAACGAGAATGCTAAAAAATGCGTATTTATCACACAATAAGCGATTTTGTAATTAGAATGGGATCCCGATTGGACTTAACGGCAGAGCTGGAAATGCATACGTTGATGTCCGTCCATGATGAAATAGTGCCACTCGAGAAAATAACCTAACTGGGCTTGCCCTTCGAACTATTAAAACAAAATAATGGATGCGCGTAGAAACGTACATGGAGCTATTGGCTATTTCACATTGTAAGGCCGTTTCCAGCAGCAGCAGTTGTATTATTATCGGGGATCCCCGATTAATAATATTCTTGACAAAATTCCTTCGTTTGGGACACATAGACATTTCGAGCTTAAAACCATTCACAGGTATAGTTACTAGCCAGTTCCCAATGTGCAATCGTGTAAAAAATCTCAAATTGTTTAAAAAATTGGGAGCGCTCTTCAAAAAAAAATGTCTATGATTGCTCTATAGTGCTTGTCTACACTGAACATTAATTGCATTTGCTGTCGCCAGGATTGGAAAAAGCTTTCAGAGTCTAAACAAAACTAATTTGTATCTCTTGGGAAAATCCCAACCTAACTTGTTATATAATACATAAATGTCATTTTAATTGAAGAAAAAATGCTAGTACGTATTCCCATATATTCGGCCCTTTCATGGCACAAGGGCGGTAAATCCAGTTCCGCCCTTTGCTTGAAGGGGTTCATCTTGCAAAAACAATGCATATACGGGATACATTTTTTTTTTGAATGTTGAGCCTAAATATGCTAAAAATAAGTATCCCCATCATGCATTGTTTTGAGGATGACCCTGTCAAGGCAAAAGGGCGTAACTTTAGTCACTTTGCCATGAAAGGGCCGTATTATACGGATACGGTGATTTCTGTCGCCACAATCGCACAAATGGGTCATCTTTTCATTGAAAATATTAGGAAGCAGCCTCCATTCATTAGTATATATGGGGAGGGTCGTATAAATGGATACCTTTTCATAGAAAATATTTGGAAACTGCATATCAAGGATATGTGGTGTGATAAAGCCAAAATGAGTAGGAGGAAGTCACAACTTATGTTTTGAGGGGAAGCCAAACAAAGGAGAAACTGTCTTTTGTTTCCATTGTTTTTGCCCACCCTTCTATGATCATATCTTTGTAATAATTGGTCAATTTTCAAGGGGATTTCAGCAAAATGAGATTTTAAAATGGTGATACAGCTACATGGAAAAGTAAAAACATGAATCTGCCCTGAAATCAGACTTCATTTGCTTGATCACATCACTAGGTATACGGATATGGGGATGTGTTGCACAAATGGATATACTTTCATAGAAAAATATTGGGAAACTGCATTTCAAGGGCTATTAGGTATCAGGGATGTCTCGCACAAATGCGGTTACCGTTTCAGATCGGGGGGGGGGGGGGGGGGGGAAAAAAAAAAAAATCCTTAGACATAAGTTTTTGCAGAAAATGCTAAATAAAACGTGGGTCACTGATTTTGAAAAAAAAATACCCTAAAACGTTAAAGACATGATCAGTGATCATCCGAAAGAGTCCAAAATATTTTTAATTTGCAGGAAGAGGCTTAAAAGTGAAGGGGAAAGGAATTCACATAAAGTACTTTTTTTCCAACTGAAGGCTTGACAGGAAGGGCAAGAAAATGACAGTGTTCAAAGGTATGACTCTCCATGCAGTTGCGTGTGATTGTAGTAAGTGTCAGTACGGAGAGCAATGACTAAATATCCGATGTTGTCCATATTAGGTTGCTACTGGCCTTTAAATTGCAGGAGAGTTAGGGTACCTTTTGTATTGAGACATCAAAAAATCTTTGTTGAGATTGTGTGATTTTCTGATTTAATAAACACTCGAAGTGCCTTTAAACATGGGCGAAACTGGTCGAGTTGAGTCCCTCAGGTTTGATCATACGGGTTTGAGTTCTGACAGTCGTGTCAACTTTTTGATTTGAGGAGACGAAAAGTTCTGCCTTGATTTGAATAGGAGAGAAACAGAAAAAAAATTGACTTCCTCCTCTGTAAGACATCAAGAGAGCAAGCAATAGGCCTGTGTTTTTAGTTCAAGGTGAATTTAAACGAAACCAGGAAGTAGATACACCCCCACCCAAACCTAGAGAAATTCCCCGGTATAAATAAAAATCCGCGTCCTTTGGGTTTTAAAAAGGCCCGACGAGGGCGCGGCTGATTGAGTAAAAACGTTTTGCGCAGGAATTCAGTAGCGGAGACGGAGACCCCATCGTGGTCTGTGCAGTGGTTTATGGAGAATTTCCTTACTGGAACATACTCGAACAAGAACATGAAGGGATGTGAATTCTAGAAGATATTTCGTTCCGCGGGGATTTCCTTATAGGAATCAAATAGCTGACTATTAAGTGACAACAACGTTGTTCACAATTTAATCATTTTACCTAACACTTACTTTGAACACGCATACCATATTAGGAAATTGTGTATATTTATAATGCGAACTGATCAGCATCACTAATGGCTGTACATCGCCCAAGAATACCCGGAAACCCAGGAGCGCGGCTTGTCGCTATCGCTCAAGCAAGTCCAGCGCCAGGGATGTGTTATGCCTGGAGAGCCCCCTGAACTTGGCCTCGCAACAAACCCTTTTGCGTGGGAAAAATTTGTTGGGCTTCAATTCACTTTCAAATCCAAAAGCTGACAGACTGCTTTAATATGCAGCTTCCATAGCCAGGTGATGGTATACAGAAGTTTTTGTTTAAAACTTTTAAACCAAAAAACTTTCAATTTCAATCAAGTGTATCTTGCCCTTGGGGCAGGACGATTCGTCAGCATTTTAAATGCATCTACCCTAGTCTTTCATGTTCACAATCATTGTGCCTTTTAAGTTACCACAGGAAAATGAAAACAATAAAAATGAAAAATGATAAAGGACCAAACAAAAGTCGCCCTGTCTGTGACGAGGCCAGTTGGATTTTGCTACGAAAACTGGTCACCTCATTTTCAGCAAGAATTAAAATTTCTTGCCTATAATACCTCGGACCTAAGGAAAGATAAAACATTTACAAACAAAAATGCTGAGGATGATTTGGCATGCTGTTTATAGACTTGGCAATGCCATCCTTCTTAAATGATTTTTTTTTTGGGGGGGGGGGGTCAGGTGCGGGCGGTCCTAGGGAGGGGCATGTGCCTCCTGGTACTTCTGCAAAATCGCCCATTTTGGACAACTTTCAGCTTCGCCACCGGGAAATTTTGACGTTTTTTCAGAAATACTGGGGCTGACCCTGGGGGGGGGGTGGGGTGAAATTTTTGTGGGCAAAATCTAGATTTTTAACAAATTTTGATCTTCCCCAAAGTGCAATAAAATATTTCATCTGGCTGGGGCAACCGTCTGAGTAGTATTGATTTGATTCAAGATTTTTCCATTTTCATCCTGAAATTTGAGCCCTCAATCCTTTCTCAATTCATTCTCAAGATATAAACAAAAACCCACCGTTGGACCAGTTTAATGGTTTAACCATCAATGTACAACATTATATAATTCACTTTGAATATCTTTTGCAATAAATTTGCTTCCTTATTCTACCGAACAAAACACAATGTTTGTTTTTCGCACATTACTTGTAGTTGCATGTGTGCAAGTGTCAGGCGCTCATAGCAAGAAGAGAACACAATATCACAAATTGGAACAAACACCCGGCCTTTAAAGCAATATGCACATTTTTTTTGAAGAGCCCCCCAATTTTCAAAATTTGATATTGTTGCACAGTTCTGTGGTAATTGACTAGAAACTATACCTGCGAACGAGAATGCTACCAATGCGTATTTATCACAAAATAATCAATTTGGCATTTAAAAATTGGATACCAGATTGGACTTACATCTGACTAGAGATTTCGAAATATTATTTTTTTGTGTAATAATAAAAAGAGTCACTAGAACTAAGATAGTAACCTAAACATGCACAATTCCGAAATTTGAGATGAATCGGAGTTTTCGTTTTGATGCAGTAAACATTTATGGTTTAGTATTACGTCCCATAGGATACGTGCATAACAAAAATTCGGATCCGGAATTTTATAACAAAGTTGTGATTTTTCTATTGACGGAATTCGATTTAAGCTTACAATTTAACACATAGTGATTATAATGGACAGCATATGTACAGCCTTAAGAACACAAGTTTTTTGGATTGAGGGCCCTCCTCAAGTCCAGATCTCTGAGTCGGCCTTTAAAACGGCAAGCTGGAAATGAATTATTATCGGAGGATCCCCGATAATAATTATTCTAGTACACAAAATTCCTACCTTCGTTTGCAAACATAGACATTTTCGAGCTTTAACCATTCACAGGTAGTTTACTAGCCAGTTACCATGCAACCGTGAAAAACGCCAAATTCTTTGGAAAGTGGGGCGCTCTTCAAAAAATGTGCAATATTGCTTTAAGATAAAAAAATCCAACTTTTCAAACTCTTCTTTTCATGTGATAAAGCTTCCATGTAGGGAGAAAGCAGCATAGGAAAACAATGTGGACCATGTCAGGTCTCCCACCTTTAGAACAAATCCAACATAGCAGATTTAAATAAGTGACAGTAGCATGCTCCTTTGTTGTTTACAAAACATGCTCCTACCTAGTACCCGTCACTGATAAATACATGAAGACCAATGCCAGATCTCTGGTGCAAGTAAGACTGATTATTACAGGCGGACCAACATTTCCTGAGAGGGGGGCCCCCTCAATTTCCAAAAATCATGTTTTTTGCCTGTACACAATGCTTGTCCATATACTAATCACTGTGTGAAATTGCTAAGCTTAAATTAAATTCCTTCATATCAAAAATCATACTTTGTTTTAAATTAAAATTTCCGGATTCCGGAATTTTGTTTACACAGTATCCTATGGATGTAATACTGCACAAAATTTATACTGCATCAAAACGAAAAATCCTATTCTCTCAAATTTCGGAATTGTGCATTCTATGTTTTACTATCTTTAAGTTCTAGTTGACTATGTTTTCATTATTACACAACAAACTAATATTTCGAAATTCTGAGTCAGACCAAATGATCCTATAACACAAATGGGACACTCCCCCCTATTTTGTACGGCAAAGGGGATGTTCTAAACTAATGGGAAAGGCGCTCCAAGCGTCAGGTAGGTACAAATACGAAAACATCTCGTATACCATACGGCAGAAGCAAATGGCGAGTTAGATCGAAATCCAGTGTTCAGACTGTTAATTCCCAAATAACCCCCCAAAAACACCACATTTTAATTTCTTTCGATTCCCTAAAGAAAAACAGAGGTAAGAAAAAATGGTATATTAGTTAATTGTTTGAACAAAATGGAATTACTGTTTTGTGGATGAAAGTGCACAGTGTCCGGTAGCTGTGTAGACCTCTGCGATGCACGGTCAGTATGTGTACGCGTACATTGTGTTTTGTCTCAATTCATTGACACCTGGACTCATGACACTTTAGAGGTGTGGTAGACCGAACCAAAAGTAAGAGAAAGACTTTTCATTTTTCCATAACATAGGAATGGACAAAATATGGCGTGTGACTGTGATGGGGATGATTATTGAATTTGTTTGCTGTGACTTGTTCAGTATAAGCCAGTAAGGCATGTTTTGCATTATTGCATTGCATGGGGCTGGGTCTAATGGAAATCGGGAAATCTCTTTCCGGTATTTTTTTTAACAAGTGACGAAGGGACCCACAGGGTGGGTATGTCCACCCTACTAACAAAAAGTTCCCAGTTTTTTTAAGTCCACCGGGCACCAAAATAAATCCTTGATACAAGTCTCAGATTTTCATGACCCTCAGTTCAAGCCTAATTTAAATGTCATATTTGATTAATCTTTATTGAATCACAAATATATCTGAAAATAAGAATATTTTCAAAGTAAGGTTCGTTGGCTAAAAAGGCACTAAAATCTTTAATATTTTAGGCCACTTTAACCTAAAACTGGCAAAAAACACACAAACTCTTAGTATGATCCCAGCTAGGGTTTGTGATTAAATTCATGTACGTTTTAAATTTAAAATTGTGAAAAATACATTTCAATAAATATATTGTCTTTCAATCTAAGATGGATATAATTGGAAAAGAGTAGATTCACAGCAACCACACGGTAGCCAATTAAAAAAAAATAAATGTAGACCAACTAGTGCTTGTTAGACAGAAAGACGAAAGAAAGAACGAAAGCAAGAACAGAAAGAGACAGAAAGCCACGCCAGAAAGCACGAAAGACCGAAAGAACGACAGAAAGGAAACAAGAAAGCAAGAAAGAACAACCTCGTACCCAAAAGAAGCAAGGACAACCAGCCTGCACGAATCAGAACAAAGAAGACTAATAAAAAGAAAGCATAGGCCCACACCGCAGACGCAATCGTCACAACTCGAACAAAGCATCGGCCACCAAGAAAGCATCCTAGGCCAAAAGAGAAAACCTCATTACAAAAAGAACCTCACGCAAACCTCCCCCTCGGCCCCCTCCACCCTCCCTCCCTTCTTTCCCCCCCCCGGGGGGGGTTACCCCCCCCCAAGCCCTCCCACCCCCCCCCCACCCCCCCCCCCCCACCCAAAAAAAATACCCCCCCCCCCCCCCCCTTCTCCCTCCCCTGCTCTCTGCAGTTCTCTCCACTTCCCCCCCTCCCCCCCGCCCCCCCCACATCGAGGCTACCTCCCGCCTCGGCCCCCCTCCCTCTCTCTGCCCCCGCCCCCTCCCTCGGCCCCCCCCCCATCGCCCCCCTCCCCCGCCTCGGCCCCCCGCCCTCCTCTGCCCCCCTCCCCCTCTGCCACCCCTCTGCCCCTGCCCCCCCCCGTCCACTCCCGCCCCCCCGAAAACAAGAAAGGAAAAAAAAAGAATAATATGAAAAGAAAAAAGAATAGGAAAAAAGAAAGAAAGAAAAGGACAAAGAAAGGAGGTACTCAAAAGTTCCGGGTCACAAGTGCAATGACGTGTATGTGCTGCACTTCATTCCAACAGGGTCTCTTTGGGTTGAGATGAATAAAAGTGGAAAACTGCCCAAAATTAGGATCTAGCTTTTTCACCACATGTTATTAAATTTTAAATGTTTAGTCCTAGCAAACACTTTTTCACTTCATTTTCCTATTTCTTCAATTTAAATGCGACACTTGCTTCAAAATCAGGCTCCTTTTTATCATTCCTATAGTTCTGCAGCGTCACCACCGTCATCTGCTTCAGTTTACCTACTGGACGCATGTCGGCGCTATTCCCATGTAGTGATTTTTGATGACGTGGCAGCGTTACATCGTTCACCGTGTTATTTAGGCTAAGTGTTCCATCTTGGGTTATAGGATCATTGGTCATACTTAATGCTGTCCCTCACCACTGAAATCATTAATGCATTTGCTGTCGCAGAGTGGGGAAAACCGATGGACAAAGCTTTTCAGAGTCTAAATCCAACCTAATTGACTCTCTTGGTAAAAAATCCCAACCTAACTTGTTATATAATACATAACTGTTTTCATTTTAATTGAAAAAAAAAATGCTAGTAGTATTACACCCATATATCCCCCCCCCTATCGGCCCTTTCCTGGCAAAGGGCGTAACTCCAGTTGCCCCCTTTTGCCTTGAAAATAGGGTCTCTTGCAAAAACAATGCATTATGGTTACCATACATTTTTCTTTTTGAATGTTGAGCCGAATAATCTAAAAAAAAGTATCCCATAATGCATTGTTTTTTTGCAGGATGACCCTTTCAAGGCAAAATGGCGTAACTTTTACGTCTTTTTTGCCATGAAAGGGCCGTATTATCGTATACGGGGATTGTCGCACAAATGGTCATCTTTTCAGTTCAATATTAGGAGCTTCATTTTCATTAGGTATATATGGGGATGTGTCGTATAAATGGATACCTTTTCATAAAATAGTTGAAACTGACATTTCATGTCTATGTGGTGTGAGAAAGCAAATGAGTCGGAAGTCTCAATTATGATTTTGAGATAGCCAAACCAAGTGAAAACTGTCTTTTTTGTTTCCTATTGTTTTTGCACCCTTCTAAATTGATTATATCTCAGTGGGTGACAGGGCTTTCAGCATGCGGCCCCTAGCCTAGGCAACTCTTCCCTCTCTGTTCGCCCCTCCAAGTCAATTGTTACTTTTAAGAAGCTCTAAAATGTCATCTATTTCCTAAGAGTTTTGATTGTGGCTTAATTGTTTTTTTGTTATTGCCCTCACATGATATTTAATTATGCAGCTGTTTTCTAGTTTGATGTTAATACTTATTCATAGTAATACACGGTTTGTAAAGATGAACCTGTTTTTATGCTAAATAGTAATTACTCTCTTTTTTTGTAAAGCGCTTTGACCTTGTTTTGAGAAGCCGCTAGATCAAATGCCGTTGGTATTGTATTGTATTGTATTTGTAATTAATTGGTCCCTTTCAATGGAGGATTCATTTCAGCAAAATGTAGCTTTTAAAATGGTACATACAGCTACAGTGGAAAAGTAAAAAATGAATCTGCCTGACATCAGACTCATTTTGCTTGATCACATCACCTATGTATACGGGATCATTGGGGATGTGTTGCACAAATTGGATATACCTTTTCATAGAAAATATTTGGAAACTGCATTTCAAGGTATTAGGTATATTACAGGGATGTCTCGCACAAATGGGTTACCTTTTCATAGAAAATCCTTAGACATAAGTTTTTGCAGAAAATGCAAATAAACATGGGTCCCGATTTTGGAAAAAAATACCCTAAAACGGTTAAAGACACGATCAGTGATTCATCCGAAAGAGTCAAAATATTTTAAATTTGCAGGAAGAGCTTAAAAGTGAAGGATAAGGAATTCACATAAATTACTTTTTTCCAACTGAAGGATTGACAGAAAGGGAAGAAAATGACAGTGTTCAAAGGTATGACTCTCCATTCAGTTGCGTGTTGTAGGAAGTGTCCGTACGGAGAGTAATGACTAATATATCCGATGTTGTCCTTATTAGGTTGCTCCTGGCCTTATAAATTGCAGGATATGTTAGGTTTTTTTTTTTTTTTTTTTTTTTCTTTTTGAATGTTGAGCCTAAATAATGCTAAAAATAAAGTATCCCATAATGCATTGTTTTTGCAGGATGACCCTTTCAAGGCAAAAGGGCGTAACTTTTACGTCCTTTTGCCATGAAAGGGCCGTATTATACGTATACGGGGATATGTCGCACAAATGGGTCATCTTTTCATTGAAAATATTAGGAAGCTGCATTTCATTAGGTATATATGGGGATGTGTCGTATAAATGGATACCTTTTCATAGAAAATATTTGGAAACTGCATTTCAATGTATATGTGGTGTGATAAAGCAAAATGAGTCGGAAGTCGCAAATTATGATTTTGAGATAGCCAAACAAAGGTGAAAATGTCTTTTGTTTCCTATTGTTTTTGCCACCCTTCTATTGATTATATCTTTGTAATTAATTGGTCAATTTCAATGGGGATTTCAGCAAAATGTAGCTTTTAAAATGCAGGCTCCAAAATAAGAATTAGGGTGGGCAAGGCAATTTTGCCCAATTTTAAAAGGGCACCAAGGCATTACATGTTAAAGAATAGCAATTTTTTTAGGGCACCAAGGCAAATGGTAGGGGCACCTAAGGCAAATTGCCTTAGGTGCCTTAGGTTATTTTGGAGCCTGAAAATGGTACATACAGCTACATGGAAAAGTAAAAAAATGAATCTGCCTGACATCAGACTCATTTTGCTTGATCACATCACTAGGTATACGGGATCATTGGGGATGTGTTGCACAAATTGGATATACCTTTTCATAGAAAATATTTGGAAACTGCATTTCAAGGTATTAGGTATACAGGGATGTCTCGCACAAATGGGTTACCTTTTCATAGAAAATCCTTAGACATAAGTTTTTGCAGAAAATGCAAATAAACATGGGTCCCGATTTTGGAAAAAAATACCCTAAAACTGTTAAAGACACGATCAGTGATTCATCCGAAAGAGTCAAAATATTTTAAATTTGCAGGAAGAGCTTAAAAGTGAAGGATAAGGAATTCACATAAATTTTTTCCAACTGAAGGATTGACAGAAAGGGAAGAAAATGACAGTGTTCAAAGGTATGACTCTCCATTCAGTTGCGTGTTGTAGGAAGTGTCCGTACGGAGAGTAATGACTAATATATCCGATGTTGTCCTTATTAGGTTGCTCCTGGCCTTATAAATTGCAGGATATGTTAGGGTACCTGTACTTGAGACATGCAAAAATCTGTTGATGATTTGTTTGATTTTCTGATTTAATAAATCACTGATAGTGCCTTTAAATCAGCCATATTTTAGGTGAAAGTGACCCTTAGAAATGGGTATACGGTTTCAGGGGTTTCAGCAGCAGCAGACCCTTGTCAAACAATCCAAGTAACCCCAGGAAATAACCAATCAGAAATGCTGTTTGAAAGAATGCTCTATGGTAGTGCTAAAAAATTATGCATTTCTAATACAATTTGTAAGCACAGCTTTTTCATCCCTGTGAAATGAAGTATATTTCAGTGGTTTATTGCATTGATGTCGACCACTCTTGTGGGCATTAATTTCTCCAGAGTAACAATGGACTGGTCTTAAAGATGCGTCCAGAAGGGAAAAAAATATTCAAAACATACAGAAATTATCTACGCCCTAATCACTTACAGAACTTGAAAACAATTTGATGGTTAAAATGTACATATTTTGAAACTAACACTAATAAATCAACAAATTTCATTGCGGCATTGTCCCATACTGCTTGCACATAGTTGAGTGTTAACTGCCGTCACCGGTACAACTCAAGGGCTGGTATTCTGAAAGGGAGTCTAATTTTTAGACCGCAGGTTTAAACAGGGTTTAGTCCTACCTGAAGGGACCTTTTTTTCCTTTCACATATTGAAGGTGTGCCGTAATGGGTGAGAAAGTTCATGGTGGCTAAATGGCCTATCCCTGATTAATTTATTTACGTGTTATTTTGAAGCTTTCTTAGTATTTTTAAAGGGAAAAAAGGTACACTCATGTAGGAATCACCCTGGTTTAAACCTGGGTCTAAAATTAGACTCCCTTTCATAATACCACCAATACTTTAAGGTGCGTGTTCCGATCGTCTTTGGGACCCCCTGATTTACCCTGGAATAGTATCGATTTTGATATCAGATAAAGGCCGTATTTTTCTCATTGTTTGTCCGGAATTTGAGCCCCTCAAATCCATTTCATACCCAAGATATAACAAAAAATCGCCGTTTTAGTGTTTAACCATCAATATTAACCACAGTTATTGAATAGGGCTTTGCAACATGTATTAATGCGTCTACCATCAAACCGCAAGTTTGTTTCCCACGGTACTTTGATGGGGTGTATGTGCAAGTGCCGGGCTCTCATATCAAGTAAGAGACACAATACCCATAAATCGGAACAATCACCTTTAAACATTTAAAAAGTATGTAAAGGTATGTTTTTGAGGGGAAAAAAGTTTTTTTTTGTTTGCTAATTACACCCATGTTCCAATCTGCCAAAAAGCTCAGATGCACACTAATGATGGTGGATTATCTTACATGATAATTTTGAAAGCGATAACGTTTGATAAAAATAGAAAGACCATCTATGGTGGTCCCTATTCTTCACTAGTTAATTAATTTTTGTGCAATTAACATATTGTCTCCAGTAAAATTATTGTAGAGAACATTGCAAAGCACACAAAAAAAGGAAAATTTCTATTAGCGGGGCATTTTGTGATCCCCCCTCACCCCCCCACCATTTACCCCCGAATTAATTTTTATATCATCAAACGGTTGCGCTTAGTATAGTATGCGTGCAATCTTGTGTGCAAATTGATCTGCTTTAGAAGAAAAGTTGTAATTTTGTTATTTTCTGTCCGTAAAGGAATTTAAAAAACAATACGGGGTCTTTGGGTCAGCGCGGATACAACTAATTCACTCATACCTCAATACGCAACACCAAATCACTGCAATTTTGAAATAACAAAAATAATGTGACCGG
>JAMKCH010060281.1:0-91753 GCA_023653785.1 Ophioderma brevispina
CCAAGGATGTTTAGGAGTAAGGCACCCCTAATGACCTGTCATGACCTTTAAAAACAATCGACCCCACCCTCCAAGTTTAATGTCATTACACCCAACGTTAACCCCATTGACCTTGAATGCCCCTGATGACCTTGTCGTGACATTTAAAATTTTCGGCCTCAACAATCAAACCCCGCCCACTAAGTTTTGTATGGTCACAAAGTTTTACCAGCTTGACTACTTGACCTTGAATGACCCCTAATGACACTGTCGTGACCTTCAAAATGTTTGGCATCAAAATCGACCCCACCTCCAAGTTTCATGTCTATACACCACCGTTTTATTTCATTTGACCTTGATGGAGCCATGATGACCTTTGATCCATAAACCCAATACAACCTCGTTTCGGACGGTCAAGGGGCACCCACCAACAAGTTTCAGGAACGTGCGACCTCGGTCTCCGAGAAACCAACGTTAACGTCATTTGACCTTGAATGACCCTATGACCTGTCGGGACCTTCAAAATTTTTGGCATCAAAATCGACCCCACCCTCCAAGTTTCACATCCTACACCAACATTAACCCCATTTGACCTCATTTGACCTTGCATGACCCGATGACTTTTGATCCAATAAACCAATAAAAACCTCGGTATTCGGACGGTCCAGGGGCACCCACCCACCAAGTTTCAGGACGTGCAACCATCGGTATCCGAGAAAATAGATGAGGTCTATTTGACATCTTTTGACCTTGACAGACCCCTGATGACCTTGATCCACTAACCAATACAACCTCAGTCTTCGTTCGGTCAATGGGCAACACCACCAAGTTTCAGGAACGTGTGACCTCGGTCTCCGAGAATAGACACGGTAAGACAGACAGACACAGTGACAGGGACAGACCACCGGTATTAATATAGTAGAGTCCCAAACATGGATAACCAAGAGATGTTAAGAGTAGCACCCCGGGTTCATTTATAGCATTCTTTATTTAAGGCTCTTAATTTGATACACACCAGGGGTCACAACATTTTCCATTGTGGAGAGTATTAATCATGAAAAGGTCATGCAAAAATCCATTAAAATTCACTAAATGTAGTAAAAATATGAAAATTTTTTCAATTTGGCAACACTATTTTGAAAAAATCATGTGACCACATTTTAAAAGTTGGGCCTCTACGGGGTCGGAAAGTGGTAAACACAGAATTTTAGTATTTTCACATTTTCCAAGAAATGTAAACAGGCTGGCAACCCAAAGACTGACCCACCAGAACCAGAGATGAAAACCCTTCAATGAAAAATGGGTACGTAGATATCTAGCTATCTCATTGATGTTAATACCTCTGTTGTGGTAACCCCCCACTTTTTTTTTTTTTTGATTTAAATGAGTCTTCTTGTTTTGTACACCACCCAAACCACACAAGCACTATACTGCCAAATAAACACATCAAAATATACTGATTGAAGTTAATTAAACTGTGTATTTTCTCTTTCAATATCACAAAATTGAACTAAATTTGGACCAGTTTATTTCTCAAACTGTTTATTTTTTAACAGAATAGGATCTGATTGGACATTTTATTTAATTTTATGAAAATGAAAGTATGAGACTGGCCAACCATAAAGTGTTAATGGGAGCCGGTCCTAAGAACAATTATATTCGAGTTAGGTATTGAATTGAGCACAAATGGGTAAAATTGCCCGATTCGCAGGATTACCTCGCTCATAGCAAAGTAAGGGCTCACAGACGCCATCGTGCGGCCAGTCATTGCAAGCCGAGACAGACCTGGTTCGATACGCTCGAGCCGTTAACAATGGACTACAGCTTCGCTTCCGATCTCTGTTAGGTATATTCGTCTCAGCTACAAGTGGTAAGACCAAAAGCAACAAAATCAGACACAACACATAATTGAATGGAGATTCATATCTTTCAACACTTTTCTGTCAATTTATCAGTTGAAAGAAAAAACTTATAATTATACAGACTTATTCAAGCTTTATAGACTAAGAGTAAATATGTACACACAATGGTATCTTGAACTCACTGGCACATAAACCCTAAGATTGATGGCATTGGCCATGTGCTATTCATGTGCAGAGTATGCCGGACTAGTATGGGAAAGATCAGCCCATGCCAAGAAGCTTGACCCAGCTTAACATGTTAAATGCCTCCTGTCGGCTTATCACAGGATGTCTTCGTCCAACTCCCATGGTGAACTTATACATCCTAGCAGGAAATGCTCCACCAGACATTCATCGTAGTGTAGCAAGCATGCAAGAACACAGCTGCCAATTGTGAAGCACCCTATATTTTGACAGTGACGTGCTGCTAACAACCTTACATCCAGAGTTTCTTAAAGGGATTAGCAGCGATATTGTGAGAGAATCGAAAAATGTGGAAATGCATTTGTTTTGACTTATAAATCAGGGATAAGTGTGTACAATTCCATATAACTGCTTTAATGTAGAAACAAACCACCAAATAGTGAAAAAATGATTTGAGGAAATTTGTCATACCGTCTCCCGCAAATAGACATACAGTGATGACGTCTGAAAATCTACAATAAACAGCTCATTGTGGTTTACACTAGCACAGAATAAACAAAGATCAATAATGTTTGTGTTTGAGGTCAATCTGTATTGATATTGGTGCACAATATCACACTTAAAGTCGGGGATATTCACCGAGAAAGGCTTTTTTGATCTCAAGTCGGAATTTTGATCCGCACGTATAGAAATTAAAGAATCAGATAAAAAGTACTGCATTGTCTTTAATACACGGATTTCAAGCCAACCACTTGCAGGTTATGTTTGTATATCCATGCCAGTAACAAAAATACAAAAATATGAATTTTAATAATTTTTTGATGTTTCGGATTAGCAAATTGCTGCTAATCCCTTTAAGCAGAGTCCAATCCCGTACAGCAGTCTCTAACAAGTTTAAAGGCTGACTCAGAGATTTCGAAAAATAATTTTTAGCTTGGCATACGTATAGTATGCAGCGCTATATGGGTGTGTCTCTGTCTGTTCACACTTGCCAAAATGCGTCTTGTTGCCAAACGCATGGGCTGATTGCAGCGAAAATCGGTCAGAAGAAAAACAGACCAAAGGCCCATGGGATGTTCACAGATTTGGGTCAAAGGTCACATGGGCCAATTAAAGGGGCATTCTTTGAAAATCTATAAATTCCTTTTTGTCAGGCTTTTTATTAATTCAACACAGACCAGGAGCCAAAAATCCTTAAAAAGCGGCTCCTGGTCCTTGTAATTTTCAGGGAACCAGGAGCCGCTTTTTCAGGACCAGGATATTCATGTGAAAATATTATTACAAAATGCTATTTACAATAATTACACCAAAAAGGCCGAACTTTATTAAACACAGGAAAAAAAACAATTCCTGGCTTCTTTATGACCAAATATACCTCAGTCACAACTTTCAACCCCCATGGTACTGTAGCCTAATTCATTCATAATTTTTGTCCACAATTCATGTGAAAATGCGTGCGCAGTAGAGCTTGGGAGTTACCATTTAATTTTCTTTCCGTGTACATGAACAGCATATTTCAGTTCATGTATCTGTGTGGTGTACACGTCGATAGTATTGAAAGATGACTGCCAAATTTGACGCCTCAACGAAAATGCAATTTTACAACCATAATCGTTCCTAATCAATTTTGTATTCAGTCATTATATCATCCGGAAATGTAACATGTTATTAAAATCGCATCCCCTAATGTTTTTAATCCTAAATAAGTAGTTAAATATCCCAAACTCCAAGCGAAATGATGCATACTGCGGGCGCTGCCATTTTAAAGGGATTAGCAGCGATTTGCTGATCCAAAACATTGAAAAAATCTTCAAAATTCCTATTTTTATATTTTTAGGGGCGCCGACGGGCGCACCTATTAGCTTGGCTTTGGAAGCTGTTACAGCGGTCCGGTAAGTACGTATATCCTGTTTCTAAATTACGTGTTTACTTTTCCGTGTTTGCGAGCACCGAAGTACCCAACAAAAACGTTGAATTTTCTCGCTAGGTTCTATAGGTTCAGACCCAATTACGATGCATATTCAAAACAAAACGGGCCCTCTGATGCAAAAATCTCCTTAGAACCCCTTCGTTTTCCGGAGATATTTGAGATTTAGTTTAACGTTAACGTTTAATGATAACGTTAATCGCTCGCACAGTACTAATTTAGATAATATCTTTCGCAGTTTGTGACACAGACTACACACGTTCCGGACCGTAGTAGGAAACTGTAGCCAAATTGGGGATTTCTACGTTACATCAGGATATGTTGCAGAGCGGATGTTCCAAATATTGTGGAAAATATATGAGGAGTTGCTTGAGATTACCCGATGACCTAAAAATCAATTTCTTTCGGCAGAGATTTAGTCAAGAAGAAGTTCTCCATTTTTCCTTGCGAAATTTAAGGAATATATTTCAAAGCATTGTGTAATGGTATCCTCCACGTAATACGCCATATTGGGTCATGTCAATTGTGACCTCGCTGAGGCTCGCTCTGTCTTCCATAACCTTGTGAACAATTCAGCAGATTACACGTTTAAATAGCAAGTTCTTACATGGCCTAGCGGTCTAAGGTACTAACACATATATTATTTTCCCCCCGTTGGTCCAGGGTTCGAAATCGGTCAAAAGAGGATTGATTTTTCATTGTTGTTATTTAGTTTTTGTTCTTGTTCGAGCTGTTTGTTACCGGGAAAGATGTGCCATTGTTTTGCTTTTTTTCTCCCTTTTCCCCATTTTTTTCTTCTTTTTTTAACAACCTATACAGCTTAAATTGAATCACGAAGTTGGGAATAAGTAGGCCAAAATGAAAAATAATAATAATGAAACAAAATTACTATGGAAACAAAAGAAGATAAATTTAAACATAAATAAAATACAAAATAAAAAAAAATTCAAAAGAATTAACAATTGAACAATGAGTGAAAAAAAAAAGAAAACGCTGAATTACAAATAAAAAAGAAAAGACAAATAACAAATAAGAATTTAAAAGAAAAAAAATATTAAAAATTAATTAAAAATACATAAAATAATATAAGCAGATAAAAACAAAAATTATTAATAACAAAAGTTAATAAACAAAAATAAATGTAAAAAATAATAACAAAATGCAACTAAAATACACGTTGATAAAATATGAAAAGCATATGAATGTTTTGAACCTTTTTATACTTGACACTAAAAGAGCCTTTTTTATACTTGCATAGTATTCAAAACACTGAATTTAAATGGACGCATTTGAAAACAAAAGGTACATAAATTTATGCAATTATGCAATTATGCAAATGCACTTCATTTAAATGCTTATCACTTATTGTATCTTCTAAGTGTGTTTATTATTAACTATAAACTGACTTGGGTTATAACATAATTAGGCCTTTAAACTTTTGTCACACAAAGAAAAGTGTTTTTTTAAATGACCCGATAACACAAAAAACAGCCATTTTTTATGCAAATTAGGCTCTAATTATGCAAATTATTAATAAAGAGTCCTTGGTCTCAACATTGTATTTTATATTAAGGGCCCTCTTGGATTCATAATCAATTAACACTTCAAATTGGTGAAAATTAAACTAGGCAGTCTTTTTGGCTTACGAGTAAGTCTATAAGAGAGTGCGGGGTGATAGATCAACTATCTTCATCAAACTTTATTTCCCATTACTCCACAGTCTGAAAACAAAAACAGTTATATGGAGGAGTTGAGCAAAAAAGGTCTATAGGGCCCAAAACACCACCCCCTTGGAATACATTAACACGCAAGAACAGGGCATAACTATCATGAAACGCACAGAAAGTGTTACACGTGTAACACTTTAACAATTTCTTGTTAGACTAAAATCATAGTCAATACTCTAGGTTCACTGTAGTTGTCTGGCGGGACTCTTTGCATGCATTGTTAGTAAGGTTCTCTACCAAGACACAGGGAACCATTTTTTGCACATCAAGGTCAGTAATCAGATATACACCACTGTGCTTATGTGTAGGCCTGGATGTTTATGTTTTGGCTAGCGTGAACTGACACTCTGCAGTTCTTTCATTATAGCAATGCCCTAGTAATTTTACACTAGGTAAGGTAGTGCAATAACATGATTTGTCACAATAGAGTATGTTACACCATAAATTAGGTTTTTCTTTTTTGACAACTAAAAAATTATATTTTTTTTCCTTTGGAATGCCACTTAATTATTTTATGAAACTAGCGGTATGTAGTACTATTTGTGTGTGTGTGTGTTTTGCATGTGTGCAGTGCTTGTGTGTGTGAATTGGAAATTAAATGTTACTGGTACAAAATATGTGGTACATAAAAATTAAAATGTTTCAAAAGGGGTATGACAGCCATAAACAATTAACTGTACGGTTGGGGGGGGTGAGTTCTCACCATGGGAGGAAGGATGGTTATGTACCACTTATAATAAGTCCCTCATTTTCATGCTCTTTTTCAGTTCCAGTGACCCCGATTGTAGGACATTTCCAGAGACCCCTACTTTTCCTGTCCAAAGCCAAATTCTACCAAAATTTTCTTCAAAAACCCTCAAAAAGTGGCTGGGAATTGAGGGAGATTCGCAGCTTTTTTTCTTAAAATTTTCTGGACAACTAGTTTCGGAGATCCCCATTTGGGCCTCAATCAGTCCCCCACCGGGGTACAGGTTTATTTATAGTAGATTCGCGTTGATACGTGTCCCATGGAGTTTTGGACCTATTCAATTCAGACGGAGAGGGGAAAAGAAGCATTCAATGCAGTGCCACACCGGCCGTATTTTGGAGGACACTCCGGTCATATAACCCACTCACCGCCATAATACAATTTCATTCATGGATGGAAATGCACAATAGTGTATTTCAGGCCTGGCATTTCCTCACAATAACATGATTAAACAGAATCCCTGCGCCTCATTTTGAAATTTTTCACCTCCGCAAAATGGTACGGGGTCACATTTCAGCTTGAATCGGGATATAAAGAAAGCAGAAAGCCAAAATGAAAAAAAAAAGGACCAACGTTACCGGAGATCCTGTAACGACAAAAATTTTTGTAAGACTTTGGTTTGACGGCTCAGTGAATATATGTTTGAATGTTGACAGGTGGGAAAGTTGTCATTATTCAATGTGCTTTGGTGGTTGCGTTGTGGCTGACAGGAAGGGAATGTCTATGTAACTGCAATTTAGATTTATGAACATAGGGGAATTCCCAGGGTTTAAAACTCTGACCATTCTGACCATATATATCAGGTCAACAGAGGATGTAGTTTTACTTCTACAATTTCGGAAATTGAAAAAGTGGGGAAGATGTTAAAAGGAAGATGAAAAATTCATGTTTTTCTTCAAAGTTTGTAATTAAAGTTGAGAAAACATCTGTAAATAATTTCGTACTAATATCCCTGGCCTGGGCCATTACCCAAGCCCTTCCTAATCCTCAATGTCATGCTATATTTTACTGTTTAATCCCTGATATGCCACCTTAACCTTAGCAATAAATTGGCAAAAATAGGTTTTTTTTAAACTTATTGTTAGTCTTGTTAGCGTTTGCTGCCCCTGGTGATGCTGATGAAATCAGTGGTTGACAAGGACAAAGTCAGTTTTCCATGGTGTGATGGAGTGATTGATGGTTGATGTGGGGGTTAGTCAGGTAATTGATGAATACAGGATCCAATGGGTTAGGTGAGGGTTGGTGGAGCCAGTGCAGTGGTTGATGGAATAGTGACGTCAGCAGGGGATTCAAGTTTGGTGCAGAGTAGGCAACGTGCATTAATTTGGAGCCATTTACGTTATTTTGTTTTTTGTTTTTTGTTTTATTTACTGAGGGGAAATTTGCATTTTCAATAAAAATGCGAAAAGAGATGATAGAATGTTTAAATTTATATTACGTGCTCCCAAAATCAATTTTTTGTTTTATAAACTAATATTGACAATCAAGTATGTATTGCAACTGTCTGACTTGCCATTTAGCCAATTTGAGCAAAGCAATTTCTGGGAAGCCCTTTTTCAATTTGTTTTGTAAAATTAAAAATAAAAAGGGCATTGTATAAATTTGGTTTTGGATACTACTGTGGAACAAATTGATTTTTTGTTTGGCTTACAATGAACAAAGTTCACTGGCTATAGGCCTTTATCCCTAACAATCCTTTTGGAAAAAGATTACATACCTGACGATCACGCCAAAAAGGTGCGGCTAGCGTTTATGTTTCGTGTGTTAGATCTAGGGGCAATTTCCCCCAAAAAAAAATGGGCCGCACCGTGATTTTGAAAGTGGAAAAAATGCAAGTAAGGGACGTGAGGAATATGGGAAGTGTCACTTAATTGGTTTGTTTCACTCATTGCACAACTCAATTGCCACACCATTGGAGTAAGCCACAGCATCCTTGTTGCTCTCGTTTTATATGATTTTGTGGTTATAAATTCACCGATAGTCGCAGAAGAAAAGGAAAAGGAAAACAGGGAAAAAAATATCGCAAAAGGTATCAAATTAGGCCATACTATGCACCTTATACTTGAGGCAAACCATGTTATGTAATGATTGAAGTCTTCACTGTACTGTTACTCTAACATAACCCTTCAAATTTGGCGAAAATTGAACAAGGCATGGATTTTTATGCAATTTTGTGGTTATAAAATCAAAGGGGCAACATAGGATACCTCATTGTTAATAAGGTCAAAAGCCTCATAACCAGTAAAATGTCTTGTGAAGTCACGTTGTAAAAATAAGCGGAATGAAAAATGGAACATTGACCTCATTGGAGTATGTTATTCAATTAAAACCCAACTCCATTTGGTTATAAGCACACCCTCATTTGTCTGAAGTCAAGGGTCACTATCAAGGTCAAAGGTATGTTAAATCTATCATGACCAAAACCAAAAAGCACTCTCAAAATCCACCCAATTCAGCTGTTCTGCCACGACAGGCACATCAAACGATCCCACTCCCTAAAATGCTTAAAATAAACCATTTCCAATTTTATTAAGTGAAACAAAAGATTAACAAACAACCAAGTAGTGTCTTAGTATAGTTTAATATGTTTACACACTTTAACAAAGTTCTTTTACCTTTGACTGTGCTACAAATATAAAAGCTTTCTCATTTCCTTATATTTCCCTATAATACGCTAATTGGGTATTGGCTCTTACAAATAGCAACTTTCCACCAAAAATAAAAACTGTTCATACTATATTCGTGTATTTCAATATAATCTATTTTTTATTACTGATTTTTCAAAACACTTTTGTACTAAGCGTACGTTGCAAATATTAAAAATTCAAGAATTCAATCTGATATTGGCGACGTGATCTTTTACCATAAGTATTTCATCAAACAATAGGGGAACAACAAAAACAAGACTCACTCCTTGGGGCCGCCTTTCCTTTTTTAAAGGATTTTTTTTGTTACTGGCATGGATATGCAAACCATAGCCGGCAAGTGGTTGGCTTGAAAATCCAATTTCTATAGGGTATGAAATTTCTGACTTGAGATAAAAAAGCCATTTTCCCGTTGATATATCGATATGGTCTATCATCACTTGCAATTCCATTTAGTCTAATAACCACGTGGTCTAAAACCGTTTGTCTAAAATCAGATGTTCTCATGGCCACTTAGGCTATTATAACCACTTGGTTTATTAGTCACGTGACTAATAACCAGATGGTCTCTAATTTGCCATTTTGTCTAAAATCCATTCGGCTAATAGCCAATATGTCTAATTTCCACTCTTGTCTAATATCATTTGGTCTACACCCATTTAGTACTAATAACCGATGGTATAATACATTAGTCTTTACCCATGAGTTCTAAACCCATTTAGTTAATGACTAGTTGTCTAATAACCATTTAGTCTAAACCCATTTTGCCAAACCCATTTCGTCGAATGATCAGTTGATCTAATAACAATTTAGTCCTAAAAGCCAAAAAGAAGGAATACTATGGCTCAAATGAGGAAGATTAATCATCAATCTATCTGCATACAGACGGTACCCAAATCACAGAGGTCAGGGACTTCAGGTACCACGGTCCTAGCTGCCCACAGCAAGACTTCTTGTACGCAAAGGGACAAAACTTGAATGAATACAATAAAACTACACCATTAGGTAATATGGTTATCTCCCATTCACCAAGCTGGGTTCTTTAAGCGTTGTGTAGATGGTATTCATGTTATTGGAGACCTGACCATGGCACATACACCAGGGTTTTTATGCGAGTAAAAAACACACCCTGGCCTGAGCACAACACAGTTATGGAGATATCCCTCCACATTTATCTTCTGTTGCCCAACGCCGAGCACGATTTGCCGGTCACTGTCATCGTGCGATTGATCGAATAGTCTCAGACGCCACATGTTGGAGGTTACCATGCTAAAACAAGTGTTGAACATGGATTTTTTTTTAAAATGGACTTTATTTTGTCCACTTTCTGCTACCAGATTGAAGTAAAGAATTGAATTATTGAGTTTAAAAAAAAAGCAGTTGTGATTATGTTGTGGTTAGGATTGTGGTTGAAAATTTTCAATAGATTTTTTTTCTGGAAAAAAAATGAATATGCCACAAGTCTATACCCCATGTTATGTTGATATGTTTGCACATGATGCATTAGGTCACTTACCCCCCCTTCCCCTGGTTGGAGCCATAAGTGAATGTATTGGGATTTGCTCTCAGTGTTGATGCCAAAAGATGGAAAGCAATAAAACTAAAAGACGAAAAGCAATTTTGAAATTTGTCAATTTACATTTTATTTTAAATTAAAAACCCCTTCCTCAATCCACATGTATGTGAACTGTAATGCAAAACCATGTCAGAGGTCATACTGAATACAATGGTTGTTTATCTGTAACCTTGATTGCTAATTGTATGCATAAGAGCCTACAATATAGCATCATTCCAGGGGCACAGTTACAATGACCTTCTTGTGTACCTGTATGATAACATGAACTGAAACCTTTTGCATTCTGGGTATCATGACTCATACCTGACAGCCATCGGCGTCGGAAGCATTTTTACTTTGGGACGTACCGCTGTGGTGGGGCGCCTACCTATTCCCTTCCGGGGGCGAAAATTCTTTATTAGTTATTTAGGTAACTTTTCTCACATATGTTAAGTCATTATGACATTTTGACATATTCAAACATCGGGTTCACGGGACTGAACTTCCGTGTTGTGTAGAAAAAAGTTGTCTTACACCATAAGATTTTTTAAAAAAATGTTAAATGTTTCTTAATGTTTTAACTTAAAACATTAACATTTTTGGGGGTGGGGAGGGTGTACCCCTTCCGCGCGAGCGCGGAACCCTTGCAATATTATTTTTCCAAGCACGTTTTTCACGTGAAAAATTGATGGAACAATTTGAAATTATAAAAGGATCACTTATAATGATATACGTTAATAAGATCAACGGTCTTAAAGAATTCGAGTTAATTTTGAAGGACTTTATTTGACGACAACCATAAGTCATTGACCTGGTAGGTTTCAGATAGAAGTGACAGGTTCATGTGGAAGGCAAGAAGACAATTTGAATTAGCAAGATTTAGCGTTTAGTAAGTGAAGGTCTGTTTAGATCACGGTCTTAAAAGTACATGAGTTAAGGGGTAGGTTTTTATTTGACAAACCATAAGTCAATGAAGCATGGAGAGTTCATATATAATGATTGGCCAGGGGTGGATTTGGGAGGGGTGCCACTTTATGGCGAAGTTCAAGAATCCTGCAATGATCATTTTCATGATTCACAGTTTCTTGTGGAGATTTGACTTGAACATATTTGAATCAGCAAAATATAAGTCAAAGGCCTCAAATGTAAAAATAGTACTTGGTAAGTCCTCGAGCATGTGTAGTTCATATATAAAGCAGCACAGGGTGGGTGCGGGAAGGTTTCCTCGCCCGCGCGAAGCGCGGAACCCTTAGAAATTGTTATGCTTCCAAAACCATTTTCCTCATAAACATTGATAGAAACTTTGTGAAATTTTTAAGTGGTTCCTTTTATCATGCTTATATCAAAAGAATATTAATATTGAAAAATAGTAATACAGAATTGATGGTTTACGTTTGGTTTGACTCCATTATTAGGTCCATTGCGAATTCATTTATAAGTTTGCCGCGAGGTGGGTGTGGGAAGAGTGTCCCTCTCCCGCTCGAAGCACAGATCCCTTGAAGTTCATTTTTTCCAAAACACATCTTCTCAATGTTTTTTTTAAAGAGGTTGTCCGATTTAAGTATATAATGTTTTCATCTTGAATAGCAAGAGCTTTCACCCCAAAACCCCATCTGTAAGTTCGCGCTAAATATTTATCATGTTTTGATGTGAGAGCTAAAAACTCGATTATAACCCCATAGAGTACTGTGTATGATTTGGTCGACCAAAATGGCACATTTTTGGCTCATAACGTCTAATTCAACATCATTTTGCCCTAAGATTTCACAGGGTAAATGAAAAATTGTAGCTTCCTTCTGATATAAAAATCTACCAAACAAATTCGTAAATTTGGGGTCCCTGGGGACGAGGCTATTCGCGATCGGCCATGGACCTTTAAACAAACCATTTAAAAGTCAATTGCTTGTGCGGGAGTTGAACCCCTAGAAATGTTTGTTTTCCTAAAACTAATTTCTCATGCAACTTTGATGAGAACAACTTTGAAAATTTAGCAAATGGTACTTCCTTATTGCCGACCGGTAACTGGGTGCTTTTGCTTATGAGAGATCTGCAAAAAAGCAGCAATCAGCCTTTGTATTTCCGAGAAGAGGAATGCGATGGTTATCATTTCCGGGGGGGGGGCACTCCCATTTTATTTTGGGAGGTGACGCGTATGTAATGCTGTTAAGACCCCCAATTTCAACATCGTTGTCACCCATTGCATTACTTTTTGAAAAAGGGTTGTGTCACCACTACGCCCAATCAAACACCCATATTTTTGGGAGTAATTTTTAAAATTTTCAATTAAATAATATTGTTCTTTAAATAATGCTAGTAATGGACCTTTTCACCAAACCCCATTTTTTTGAACATTTAGCAAGAATTCTGTAAATGTGTTCTAACGGGAGGCATTATTCATTAATTTGCTCCCTGACTTTGCTGACATCCAGAACAAGGGTCGCCATTGTTTATTATACTTCTACAAATTTGCTTGTTGTGAGCGACGCAACGTCCATTACATTACTTTATTGGATAACCAGTTTAAGGGCTACCATTGCTGTAAGCTTTTGCATTTTTTTCAACATGTTTCAAGGACGGCCGCCAGTTCTTGACCGCCATAGACCCATTACTTCTTTACATTATTACATAGCCAGAATGGTGCGCCAATATGGTTTTTAGACTTCTGCAAAATTCTTAAGGTGTCACTTAATTCATTACTTATTGGATAACCAGAATATGGTCGCCGCTGCTTGTTAGACCTCTACAATTTGCTACGAAAGGGCGGCGCACATTTAATAATTCATTGGATAACCACAAGAAAACTTAGGGTCATCATCGAACTATTCCAAATTTTGGCTTTCTAGTGCGCGGCATCACTTCATCACTTCATAGTGTATCACCTGTGCATTTTTGTTTCCATATGGTGGCATAGTGTTAGCATAAAGTGTGCCTCCAGCAGGGCGCTGTTGCTTTTTGCTTTCTTATCAATTGCTCTTTTGGGGGGGGGGCTCTTCAAAGGGGCGGCATCAATTCCAATTTAATTCCTTGCATTGGATGACTAGTATTAAAGTATAGGGGTGCCATGCAGTTCTTCTTCTGTATTTGCTTCCAAGGGGCGGCATCGGTATTGACAGGGTATTATTACCTATAGACGTCAGCATTTTTGTTTTTCAAGGCGGCGTCAGTTTATTCCTTCACATGTGTCACTGACGACCAGTCTGTGGGGGCGTCACTGAACATTTGTGTGTTGAACGTCGACTTCAGTCATGTCGATGCATTTAAGAGGAGCCACCTTTCACTATACTTCTGCAATATGCTCTAAGAAGTGGGATCAGTTAGTATAAACTTTTATGTGAGGGGCGCATTCTAAAGTTCTTCAAGGCCGTATTAGTTCCAGAGGGTGTCATTGCAGAGTTATTGTAAATTTCGTATGGTGTTTTCTTGGCCGTCGAAGGGGGGGGGCGCCAGGCGAGGGGAAATTATTGGGACACCTTGTACTTCTGTCCGCCCCGGTTTCCCGACGCCAAGTCGACAGCTGAGTTAATATTTTAACATTATTAGTGAGTTTAAGCTTTTTTGACTTGCCCATGGAGTTGAGACTAGTGTATAACAACTGCACAATGTCTGATGAATTTTGCAGCTGCTAGAAGTGTGCTTATTTGATGGATATAAGACATTTGAAATCCCAATTGCTAGCATAACTTAGAAGACATGTTAATTTTGCAATAACAAAAAAATACTGAAATTATTGAAATCTAAAAAAATTTCTGATACTTCAGCAGGTTGAATTGAAAGCAGGACATAATATTTGTGGGCCACACACCTGGGGGTGGGCTGGCCGGGGGGGGGGGGTGGTGGGGGTCACTCAAAACCTTTGGTTGGTAGGGGTTACCGGGTGTTGCAGTGTGAACGCCAGACTTGGTAGCTTGTGAATTAAAATTTTAGCAAAAGAAGGTTTTCGGTACGTTGAATATGGACTTGGAATAATTTGGGTCAAATTTGAGGTTTAGGACTAGGAGCTAGAGAAACTGGGCAAAAATTCGGGACGCAACACTCACGATGAAACGGACGTAGGGTGTAAGGCTGACGCTTTCAAACCATGGGGTATTTTGGTGACAGAGAAGGTGCAAAAATAGGGTCTTTGGGTGAGAGGTAGCCAAAAGGCCGGTGTGGGGAAAGCAATGTGAAAGCAACTATAGTCGGCGGGAGCCATAGTCCGGGTTTCCATAGACGATAACGGATATAACGCGTGGGTGAAAATATGTTGCCGTTGAAGGTCAACTAAATTGAGTGCCTGATTCCTTACCGTCGTAGCCGGATTGTGAGTACACCGGACTATAATACTACTATAATTACTTCCAAAATTCCCACAAATACATAGGATTATTTGGGCAGCAATTTGCAAAACTTTTCACCCAAAAATGGGGTATGTTTGAACTTCACAATTACAAAATCTTCTAAAAAGTCATGAAAAGTAGAGGTTCTTCTCGGTTAAAACCCTCGTGGCCTTTTTCAAAAGAATATGGGGGTGGGTCTTTGGGGTAAATAGTGATAATTGAATTTTTTTAAAGCTATCGATCTATTTTACATATAGTGAATCTTACGACTATAGGCCTTCTGAGCGTGCTAAGGACCAAATCCGGAAGGTCTATTATTTGGGCCCACCCGTGAGTCATTGGACCACCTAACTCCTGACGGAATAAAATGTAAAAGCTCGTAATGCAGTAGAGTAGTAGTAGTAGTAGTAAGGTAACGGAATATAAAGCACACAGGTTATGCTGGTCAACACCGTAACGTCACGGCAGAGGCAAAACAAGATATTGCCAAACAAAATCATGAGGATGCCAACTCCTCCCACGCAATCCCTTTTTACAATTAGGAAAGAGTGCCATATGGCCCCTCCGCTACGATTCTGCAACTTGATGGAATAAACAAAGGATAAGATTACAGAATTAATCTTGCCTAGTGTGCCTCAGCTTCAAAGTTCATGCGATTTTCATCCAAATTGCAATTGGACGGTGGTGTTATACTTGCATGCCCAGCCATTTTCAATAACTATTTAGTTTACCTTTCAAATATCCACTTCATGACGGACTTTCAAGTTAGATCGCCAACTTGTGACAGGGCGAGCAGTTCATTGACAACACTGTTTGTTACTCTGAGAATATTCACCCGAAAATTTGCTCGAGGAGTTAGGTACAGGCCATATGGTCTGGAACATTAATCATCTGGAGAAATATTCTAAGACAAATTGAATGCCAGCATGCTCCGCAGTACTTGACAAAAGTTCTCCACTGCTAAAGGACCACATTGGCCTTTGCTCTGGAAGCATTGTTACATGTCCATCAATATGCTCCAGCGAGCATATTCGACAGGATAATTTTCCAGTTATGCTCCAGGAGGAACATTATAGTCGGTGACCAGAAGACCCTTTGACGGGCCCATACTTCCTGGTTCTCTGGTTATTTACTGCGGAAAAAATTGCACTTGCTATGTTGGCACCAGAAGTGATCTGCGTTGCTGGGTTCACCAGTTCCGACCACACGCATATTGCGCTGTTAGCTCGGCCCCTTTTACAACAGGAAGTACGAGCTCATCAAAGGGTTTTTTTCTAGAGTATCCGGTATTACTTAGCTCCTGGACCATATGCTTTTGGAGCATAAAAAAATTTTTGGGCCAAATCTCCTGAAGCACACTATACGATGCTTCAACTTGAAGCATGTAGTCCTATGATTTTGGTTTGTAAAAAAAAAAAATCTGCCGCTTTTCCTATATTAATCAATGCAGAAATTCAAATATGTCAATTGACACTAATTTTCCCTTTCTAATTCAAAATAGTTGACAAAAGATATAGCCAAAACAGTTGGCGCATTTGTTTTAAAACAAGCTTTAAAAGGAAGAGTAAGTACTAGTATTACGCAGATTTTGCACTGAACTATTAGTGGTGCGCCCCCTTTACGTTGAAGTGAATAAACTCAAAGGGGGGAAAGGAATGCCAACCTAACAGAAAAAGGGAATTCAAAACGCCATCAACTCCGGGTGCTATAGTCTTGCGAAAACCCACTGTCAATGTGTGGAAAGGAAAAATGCCCATATGTGAGTTTCAGGGTTAACACTTAACCAACAGATTTTGAAGTCAATAAATTATTCCAAAATTATCATGAAATTCCTAAGATGTATCGAACTAAGGTTTTAAAAGGAGATTTGTTATATAATGGACACAGAGACTGCTATAGTTAAATGCATGTACAGTTCCCCAAATTACCGTTTGGAAAATCCCCAATGCCCAAATTCAAGCAAGTCGTGGCTCACTTCCCCCCCCCCCCAAGTACTAGAACTGCTGGTGCTGCTACTAAGTGGCATATTAATTTGTAACATGTAATGGCCTCAGGACCAGACAGAAATTAATACCCTGCCCCCCCCCCCCCCCATCAAAGGCAGACAATTGAGGTAAGGGCCTATTGTTGATCTAACATTTATCCCCACGTCAACAACATCTGTAGGCCTACACAACAATGCATGATTGCAATACACCACAACCACCATTAAGCTAACACAAACATTCTCCTGTTCTTACCGCTTCTCAACTTGGCTATGTGACACAGACAAGAATTTATCACAGTTCCTAATTTGAAAGATCAAATTGCAAAAATCAAAGTTCAAAATGGACTTTCTTAATTTGGTCATAATTAAAAAAATCCATGTAGTTAGAGGCGTAATATGACACAGGTCCATACAACCTTGAAAAAAAAATTCTAATAAGGACTTCTTTGTAATATTATGGTAGGCCGATATAGGAATATAATTACCAAAAAATTTGTCCCGCTTCTAGTTGCTGCGTTGGTCAGATATTCAGGTCAAAGGTCAAAGACCCTTTATACGGCCTATGATGAGTTAAATGCTCATCCAATGGCCTAGAAGCTAAAAGATGGTGTCTTTACACCATGTTTTGGGGGGGTCAATAAACACAATAAAAACAGTCTTGAGGCTTACAAATGAAGTAATCCTATCTTTCAGCATGGGAAAGCACTTTTAATCAAAATTATTTCCCACGTTTTTCAACATTAATTAGCCAATTCGCAGTTGTACAAGTATCCAGTAAACCAAAACATTGACCATTAATCTATAATGAAACTATAATTTACTATTGTAAAATCAGGGGATATTGATGATAGCTAATTAACCATTCTTGGAAAATATTCATTGGACCACATAAGAAGCCTCATTACCACTGTGAAAATAAAGCCAACTCCGCAAACTGCATCCCCAAGGCGCCGTCAGTGTTGATTCGGCCCCTTCTTACACCAAATGTTTTTCTCACAAAAAATAAAAGCAAACCTTCAAAACAACCTTCTTGAGGGTGGAGAATCACAAATTGAGGAGAGGACCGTAATAGTAGGGTAATGTGACACATGTCCTAGTAAACCTGAACCAAATTATAATAAAAGGACTTTTGTATATTTGGTAGGCCTAATATATGAATAATTTATGGAAAACTTTGTCCCGCCTTCTTGTTGCTGGTTGGTCAGATATTCAAGGTCAAAGGCATTGTGAGTGGGTCATACTGTCAGCCAATTGGCCTAGAAGCAAAAAAGTGGTGTCAATAACAAAATAAACATCTTTTGTAGGCTTACAAATCAAGCCATCATTGGCTTTTGGAGCATAGAACACTATAATTAATCCGATTGTTTGGCAGTCCATTCGTCCTCCTGTACCATATTTAAACAACATTAATAATAATGAAAACAGCTACAATTTATTGTCAAATCAGAGAACTTGTTCTTTGAATATCCTCGAACTGATGAGTCCCCTGTGTGAATTTATAGTGTGGTATCTGAGTGATAGACCTTTTTTTTTTTTCATATTTTCATTGGGTACTTAAAAACCCTCATGACTCACTGGCTAAATGAAGCCAGCCAACTCCAACTCCCGAAATAGTCGGACCTGGCACACACAACATATCACGGACCAACTCAAGCGCGCGGCACTGTGATTCGCCCTTCCAAATGTGTCTCTCACAAAAAAACAAAACAACTCAGACAAAACCACCTTCCAACGACCTCCTTGTAGGAAGAATAACAATTTGCTTGGCGCCATCAGGTCGTGGCAGGTAGGTATCGTACACACTAAGTTATCGCCCCTCCCCTGAAATACACTGTAGTGCTAGTCTTCATTCCACAACCTTCTTTTATTACACAGTAATACCACTGCATTGGCTTATTCCGTTGGGCGAAGTAAGGTCTCAGAAGGTAGTCCAACTTCCAACGCCAACCCCTTCCAACGCACCCACCCATAGTCACCTAATGCTCCTGGTTCAAAATGCTACTAAGCCAAGAAGGTTTGACGGTGACTCCCCTCTTCGCTTGACTAACACAATGCATCAAATAGACTTGTTGGAAGGTGGAAGTACAACTCCCAACCGAGCATTGTCCAAATGTCTGGGCTGAAGGCCCATGGAGAAGCGTGAGCTCGATACATCATATGGCCCAACCAAGAAGCACAGTCCAACCAATCATGTGTTTTTGTGTGTGCATTTCAGATGACTGAGGAAAATCCAGCTGGCTCAATGTGTCCCCCTTGGCTGCGCTTCTCTCTGAGCTCTCTGCAACTCCGGTCTGCAACTATGGTGAGACGTGGCAGAAACACCGGTTTCGGGGTAAAATAAAGAGTCTGAATTGTTTGGCCAAAAAGCTGGCATGTGGAAGAATAGAGACCTCCTTGCGCTCAAGAGCGGTGGTGGGCCTCGCCCCCCGTAACAATGCATGTTATATCGAACCCCATGGGCCACATCCACAGTCAAAACAAGCCACAGCCACTAGGAAGTTCCCGAAGACTAAGCTTCGGTTGGGTTAAACTGTTCCGACCCAAGAATTGCAAGAACCAATGGCAAATCTCACTCCGGAAAGGCTACGCACCGACGTCCGTAAACATACCCTGCACCAGATTGGACAAGAGTGGGCTGAAACGGTCCATGCCATCACAGACCTTTAATCGGTCTGGGCTGTGGCTGTTCGGTAAAATAACCTCGGACAGTCAGGACGCTAAGTTAAACCCACTCTGAAAGACTTCCTGAGGAAATTGCCAACCCAGTCTAAGGTCCAGAAATTGCATGGCTCGAACTCTCTATCGGCACAGACCATAATGTAATCATATGATCCTCTAGTTAATTTGCCTAAACAGTGTAGCATGGCAAGCCTGTTCCAGAAAGTCCCACTCAGTGTACAGTCTACAGAAATGCACCAGACAGGTGGCATGGGTTGGTGCACACAACGGGAGGCGATCAGCCCGTTGTCCCAATCTCGGCATCCACCCTCATGCCGAAGAATCTCCCTGCATTGCATAGGCTGGGACTGATTACGCCCCTTCCTTGTTTATATGTAACCACCTTCCTATTGTCACAGCGGACAACAATTACCTTCACCTTCCCCCTGACCACGGGTAGCCAGTGCGGGTCAATGCCCGAAAGACGGCGAACAACTCGAGGACGTTTATGTTGTGACTAGCCACGGCGTGCTTGTCCGACGTCCTGCCCCCGAGAGATAGGAGGTGAGCCCCCCCCCCAACTTAAACGCATCCGTCGTCATAGTGTTTAAACGCATCCATTATCAGGGTGTTAGGCTGAATGGGACTCCTTGCCTCATATGAGTGGCAAAGCCCACCATTGAAGGTCTGAGTACCTTCGTCTTCCTGGGGGAGGAAGGTGGGGTGTTTACCACTGCCAACAAGGTTTTAATCCTGCCAGCTAAAAAAACCACACTAAATTTGAAACCTAATGGCTGCATCTAATCTGGGACCATTGTAGCGCCAAATAATCTGGTCACGCCACCTTAACCTTTGGTAGTGGTAGACAAGACTCAGTTTTGGAGGAAGGGGATGGTTTGCCACCTTATAATATTTTTCTTTTTCACTTCATCAAAAATTTATGCTTTATCTCCTGTGTATGTTTACAAAACTTGATTTCCTTTATAATACCCACCCCCCCAAAACCTAACAAAATCACACATTCCTGTATTTTTAACTCAAAATAGAAATTGCTTATTTTGTTTAGCACCATCGGAGAAATCAGTTTCCCATATTATTACTCATTAAAACATTTACTATAAGTCAATGGAGGACTATTGGAATGGCGTTTGATATCCATGGAAAGAGGAGACTTATATACCAATCCACCTGTACCAAAATCAAAAAGGGTCAGATGCTTTTTATCTACGAAATCTAAGGAGGTCCTTAAACCAACCACTTAGGGGGGGCGAATTTTTGAAGTACAATTTCATTCAGATAGTGCATACTATTTTGAAATCAAGGAAGGTGCATTTGATCGTTTTCCCTATATGCTCAGTGTTTGTTGACCCCAAAAACCTTGGTTATGACAACCTCATTTAATGCTTTTAGACCAAATGGTTGATGAGTTATGGTCCTCATGATGCCTTAAAGGTCATTGACCTTGACCTGAATATCTGACCAACCAGCTGCCATAAGGCCGGAACAAATTGTTTCATAATAATTCACATATAGGCCTACAAGATATACAAAAGTCCTGGATTAGAATTTTTTCAAGGTCGAATCGCATATGGCCTCTACTAATGTTGTTTTTGTCCAAAAAAAAAAAACCCCCCTTTAAAACTACCTTATGTGATTGCTCTTGACAATCCAGCATGACATCCCCAACTTAAAGACGGACAGGGACATTTGGCGCTATATGGTGAACATCTTTCGCTGCGGCCTCTAGATAGCTGGATGCACGTTGAAATGTTCTTAAAAACGTCTTGGTGTAACTGTGAATATATTACTGCGTCCGTGTGACTGAGTTTCCTAAAAAAAACCACCCATCTGTCTATTTGTGTTCTCCATTGAGCGCTGTATCCATAACTTTTTCAGCACTGTACCCAAATGGCCCGGTATACAAGGTCACGGTATATTCCGTACATGTTGACTTATGGTAGCCTAGGACACCTCCGTGGGGGACTCGCAAACGTGTCAATAACTGTAAAAAACAAAAAAACAACCATTTTAACTGTTGTTATGTGCAAATAATGTAGAAAACATGAGTCCCAGCTGCCAGATGAAACGCCGCTTTTTACTGAACATTTTTAACAGGTGTAGATATATGGGCAGGAAGGCAGAGCTATCTCAGGATCTCTCCTGGATCGCTCCTGGATTTGCTCTGCCTTGAGGTTTTCCGACATATACTACCATATAGATAGTTGGCTAGGCTAAATCCACCATCACACCAGTGCTGTGGCGGTCCAAGAAATCTTGTGAGCTGAGAATTATACGGTTCTAACTGACATTTGTGTGGCAGGAGTATATAGTCCTCTGTAGGCCAGGTCCAAAGACACTAAGTGCTAGGATTAATGGTTCGGGAGATGTGCATGTCTCCAAGGTTGGCTTTTTTGCTCGGTCAAAACCTATTTTGACCGTAAAGTTGGTTAAACCAGGTTAACACTTAAGTGCCCAGGGGTGGGGTTCCATAGTAACACACATTTGATTTTTTGCATTCCCTTTTACCTCACTCAAATTTTCTCATAGTTTTTTTTGCTAATTGTCTGATTTCATGATACTCCTCTCCTGAATACTAAAGTTAACCGCCCACGGATTCATTATAATATAGGTTGGTCCCTAGGACCCCCCACCCCCTTGGCAACGGAAGTGAAAAATTCAAGATATTTTTTTATAGATAATTAAAAAAAAAATTCAAGTAATTAAAGCTTAGGATTTATTGTGGTTAGATATATACTTCGGAGGCAATATAATTTAATAATTATATAATACTTAAATCATAACCTTGTTATATGCTGAAGCATCCATTTTAATTTTGTCATACTGTGCTCTTAACTGTGTACGTCTGATTCGAAAACCAAGGTGATTTTGAAAGTTTCTGGAAAAACAAGATGGTATAATTCGGCTATTTTTGCAATGATTATTTAATTGGTTTATATCTAGAGTAGATATAATGAATTTTTTGGTTCAAAACCTTATTATTGGAGTTGCTGACATTGGGGGGAGGATGGAAATTTGCAGAACCACTCATTTTTTTTTTTTAATATTGTTTATGTAATTGTTAAGTTTTTTATAAATAAGTTTTTTAATGTTCATTTTATTGTGGGTATGTGGCGGGGTATGTGGTTCTTACTTGACCCCCATTTACTTGTGTTAGTGTCATGATCAAACTCTCATTGGAAAGTGGTATTCTGGGTTGGGTGCCTAGGAACCCCCCCCCCTTGGGCACTAACGGAAGTTTTTTTTTATAGCTTGGGCACTTAAGTGTTAAACCAGGCAAAAAGGTTTTAACCAGTCAAAACCTGGTCAAAACTAATTTTGTAATCACAGTCGAGTAAATTATTGTCTTGAGAGGGTAAAAGCATATTGACAATCTGAATAAGATAAATGCCCTTTTAAAGAAATTCAGAGAGCCTATTTTAAACAAAGAGCAAATATTGTTAATTATGAACTGCAAAAAGTACATGTAAATTGATAAAGAATGTGAAATCTGACTTTTTTGTGCGTATTTATGTACAAAATTTAAGTTTAGACCAGTTTTGAACACTTCAACCCTGGTTAGTCCTTTAAGCATGTTAAGTGGGACCGAAAGTCTGTGGTGGACTATCAGTCCTAAGGAAGTAATGTCCAAACCAGATGTTGACTATCAATTAGTGTCCATCTCCAAAGGATTTAGTTCGAAGATGGGTCCGAAGATGGGTGGACTATTAGTCCTTTGAAATTGATGCCCTGACAGAGCAGAGGTGGAATATCATTCCTTAGGGATAAGTGTCCATGTCCAACATGGACTGCAAGTACTTAAGGAATGTTTTAGTCATGCAGAATGGTGAAAGTATTGTGCATTTTGGGTGAAAAGTACCAAATTTGGCACAGAGGTAGCTATTGATATGCTAAACAAAATCTGGTCTAGGAGCCAAATTAATTTCCTTCCATTATGGCCGACCTTTTCAAAATGGCCGCCACCCTATTAAAAAAGCTTTAA
Source organism: Ophioderma brevispina (assembly GCA_023653785.1). Taxonomy (NCBI): domain Eukaryota; kingdom Metazoa; phylum Echinodermata; class Ophiuroidea; order Amphilepidida; family Ophiodermatidae; genus Ophioderma; species Ophioderma brevispina. The sequence continues at coordinate 23,588 of JAMKCH010060281.1, forward strand.
TTATTGCAAAAGTGGTTGCAAACTTAACTTTAAATCCAATATTCTGTTATTCACCAAAATAGTAGTTTAATTCAAAATGGCAGTCACAAGTAGGGCCTAATTTAAGATGGTTGCCGCTCACAGGAAAAAGTGCTTATTTTGTAGTTTACATCGCAAACCCATGGGTTTCGTTTGATTTTCTAGACTTTGGTCACCTCAACATATCCAAACCTACATATTCTGTTGTAATTGCAATGTTACATGATATCAAAATGGATGCAATAGTCAAAATGGTGCAAATTATAAAAATGGCAGCTACTGTAACCCTGATATGTTAAAGGTTAGTATTGATTTATGGTCATGGTAAATGATAGATTGAATCACATTCGGTAATTGGTGTCTTGTATGGTTAAACATTTAAAACCCCCCACATTTTTGTCTGTGTGTATCTCATAAAACAATATGGCGCAATGTTCAAAATGGCTGCACTATAAATTAATAACATGCACGTAAATGTTTACTGTGATGTTGTTGCTCACTGTTGTAACCTCACAGGTCCTATGCAATTTACCAGGTTCTGTTATGGCTGCCTGGTGCTGTCACTGTGTAATTTCTAAGAATGTTACATATTCAAAATAGATGGCTAATGTCACTTTGTAGTATTAATACGGAGTTACTAATTCATGTTTACAGGGACCAAAATACCAGAAAAATGGACTGTGGTCATGTGAGGCATACTGTTAAAAATTACCAAAGTATTTTTGGATTGTTTAAGTCATTCATTTTACTCATTCATTCTTCATTTTGTATTTCTGAAACTGTAGAACATCCATTCTATATTGTATGCATGCATCCCTTCATAGTTTAAGGACTCTAGCCTAGGGTTGTTGTTCTGTCAGTGGATGATGGTGTAATAACCAGATACTAAACAATCTAATATCTATCTCCATGCACAACATGAAATAGCAGGCTTCTACTTATGCAGCCACTGCTGCGCAAGGATAACAAAGGGGGTCATGCTGCGTACGTGAACACAGACGTTGGGATGGTTTTTTGTTCTGTAGCCTTGTTCAGCCGTCCAACCTCACTGAACTATGGCTGGCATTTGTACCGGAAGGAATCGCAGATTCACACCAGCAAATACTTTGCAACAGACCCTAGACCAGAAAACCTTTGTCTCTTCTGATGTTTCACACCTTCACTGCATGGGAAGCAACAAAATCTTCCTGAGTGGTAAAAAATTTTGCCAACATGGAAGAAATCCTCCTTAAGAAGATTCTGGAAAGAACTTAAGGCCAACAATTGAAAGATTGGACCTATGTACAAACAGAACAAGATCCATTGAGTTCATCCACCACATCAGATGAACTGTATCAACACTCAAACAGAGCAGAATATCAGGCAGGAACTTGCTGGGGACAAGCATGTGGGAGCACCAGAGCTACCAGATCCACCTGACTGGGGTCGGAAAAATTAAAGCTTCACAGTTCATGTGATGGACACCTTTCCAGGGCATCCAAAAAGCTACATAGCCAGGTCAAAAAATGCCGCAGTGTGGCTGTAATGTAAATAGATTGATGGTTTGTGGGTACAATGTCTAGCTGCTTAACTGAATTCTGCAAGGTCCAGTTGTTTGTGTATTGTTGCCACCCAACATTGGCAGACCAGAGAGTTCCACTTGTCTTGGTGGTGTTTACATGTCTTGATATGCTTCCAGGTAGCCCCACTTCTGCAAGGGCAACCCTGGGATTAATCCGATTCTGGGTTCTGAGATCTGTTGAGACATCGCCACTCAGTCCATGAGGAGTCGGCTCCATGTGGGTGATGCTCTTCAGGTTCAATACCAATAGCTGTTACTTTCTTTCCACAAGGCGACTCTCTTAAACTCCTTTGAGACTGTTTCAAGGGGTTGGACTTTGCTTGAGAAACTCTCTCTGGATTTAAGGTGGTTAGCAGCTGGTCTCTGTCAAGACATAGGGTGTTTCACATTAGATATTTGGCAGCTACGCTCTTGCATGCTTGCTCGCTACACTACAATAGATGTTTGGTGGAGCAATTCCTGCCTAGGATGTATAAGTTGTCTGTTGACATTCTGTGATAAGCTGGCAGGAGGCATTTAATGCTGGATCAAGCTTCTTGGCATGGGTTGACCTTTCCCATACAGGGTTAGCTTACTCTGCACATAAGTAGTACAGGACAAGTGCCGTCGATCTTAGGGTATGTGGGCGAGCACCCCATCTTGTGCCAGTGAGTTGTTCAAGATGTTATTGCGTGAACATACTTTACTCTTCTTTTCATGATGTGGGTCTTATAAGAGAGAGTGTGGTCCAAGGTAACTCCTAGGTAGACAGAATTGTCACAGTGCTTTAGGGGTCTTCCAGACCAGGTTAATTTAAGCTGACGTTTGGCTTTACGGTTGCGTAGATGGAAAGTACATATCTGTCTTGAATGGATTTTGCACACGGCACTCTAACCAACTGAGCTATCAAGATTGGGTTGGTAGAGGAGCGATAGATACCATCTATAGGTGTTTCGAAAGGTGTCCATTGCTTTCCTAGCGTGCTAGTAATACGGAGGTCGCCGGTTTGAATCCGGCCAGGTGCACATGTTTTTTTTCCAACACTTGTGTGCGCTGGCTATCTCCAGGGAAAGATTAATAAATATCCATCCTTGTCTGCCTGGAGAACTAAGTAGTTAAAATTTAAAAACAAATTGTATATATAAATATACCGTTCTGATGCAATCCGCTAGAAAAGCGATGGACACCTTTCGAACCTAACACCTATAAATTATTATCTATCGCTCCTCTGCCAACCCAGTCTTGATAGCTCAGTTGGTCAGAGCGCCGTGCTAGTAATATGGAGGTTGCCAGTTCGAATCCGGCCAGGCGCATGTTTTTTTTTCAACACTTGTGTGCGCTGGCTATCTCCAGAGAAAGATTAATAAATATCCATCCTTGTCTACCTGGAGAACTAAGTAGTTAAAATTTCAACTTGGTTGGGTGTAACATTTTTGGCTGCTGTGGAGGTTTTGTTGGATACCTTCGACTCGAAGCTTTCGGATGGTAGACCATTCGGTGGATTCAATTAAGGTGTGCCTGGTTTTGATCCTTTCCTCTGACACTTTAGCAGTTGTTTTAACTGAGAAAGGATTGGCTTCAAACATGGTGGAATACCCTTGATATCCTTCGCACATCCTGGAAAGGCCTGGATATGTATTCCTTCCTACAGCCTCTTGGTATGAATTCCGGGCAGTCTTATTCACTATTTGGGCAAATTTGTCATAGTTATGGAGTTTTTGTAGCACCTTCTTCACGTTCTGTAGTAAAGTGCGCTTGAAAGGCAATTTGTTTGGTCTTACTGTCTGCAGCACTGACTTAGAGTTAGTGGAAACAGGTTCAAGAACAATCTTGCTACACAGGTTAGAGAGGTTTTTGCCAAAAATAGCTATATACATCAGCTTGTAACTTCTCTTCCAATGGGCACTATAAATTGATAGCGGCAGTTTAGGGACGTGAAGGTGATGTAGATGTTGACTGTCTAACCAAGCTTGTCCGTCTTTAATGGTTTCATTGTAGCCCCCTGGGTGCTATGGCTGTGAAATCGCCAATTAAGAAAGGAGGTTTAGTGGGAATTCCAAAATGAATTTGGGGGTGCTTGAATTGAAATCATACCGATGGAGGTTTGTAGACTGATATAACTCATGACAGAGCCGAGCTCAATCGTGATGACTTTGATGTGGTCAGCAGATATTGAGGTGGCTTCTACAACGGGGTCTGTTTTCACACATAGAGCAATTCCAAACTGTCGATGTGGTATTCCGATGGCAAGGAATTTTCATGGAAAGACCCTTTGTCTACCAATTAAGGACTATCCAAAAGTACTTCTGCAGATTTCAACTCATCTTTTGCCCGGGGTGCAATCTGGTATCCATTTTAAATTGCCGTTTAGAAGTGCAAGTAATAGGATCGTTGCCCCTGAAATCAGTTTTTAAACCAAATAACTAGGCTTAGAGGCACGGGGGAAATCAAGCGTTTCTTGTGTAAACATGTCTCCTGTGCCACCCCTGTGATTTTTTTTTTGGACCGACCCTCTGCCCCTGGCGGCAATGAAATACCACATTCTTCCCACCACGGGATTGACATTTTAAAGGCGGTATACCACAGAGCCAACAATTACCAAATCAAATAGGGTTATGTTATTTTTAATGAAAAAAAAACACATTCAAGTAGAACGGAGGAATTATACAGGCATGTAAGTGATACTTCTAAACGTAGTGGCCATTCGAGGTCTGGCAGCCATCTTGCCAAATTATATGGAAGAGCAATTTAATCCACGACCTTATTGGTTTCCTCTTAACCGATACCTGGCACATTTGAAAAAACTAGTGGCGCCCTCAGATTTTTTCAAATCAATATTTTTGCATGGGTAAGGCTTTTTATAAAAGCCCTCACCCGATGATTAAGACAAAACAATCAGCTTCCTTATGGTAAACGACGATTTTATAATTAACGCGTCACCGGTGATGTTAAATTCACTCAGACGACGAAAATGTCGTCTAACACAAACATGCACGCCGTATGCATGTTTCCCACCTATGCACACGGTTTGATCGGTCTATACCCGTTTTTGTTTTAATATTAGTGAGTACGATTCAAAATATTCAATTAATATACACATTTTTTTGATTAAAGTTATGGAAAACTAAAGTTGGCCTAACTTACCTGGATGTCCTCATATCAATGTCCCTATCTGTTTTTTGGGGTATGTTTATTTTTTTATGTGTGTAAAATGTCTCTCTGTTCTTCCAATGGCCTAGACTAATTATTGGAGCAAATTGAAGAAATTTCATATTTTTGAAATGATGCCAGTACCGCTTTAAGTTGATGTGATTCCCCTTAGGTCCCCCCCCCCTTCTAGGAGTTATAATCCAGATTACAAACTCATTTCTGATAATCAATGATAAGCTAAGTCATTAGCCGCCATATTGGATTTTCGCCTGCATTTTGGATTCAAGTCTATTTGTTGTTGTATTCTTAAGGTGAGTGAATTCTATCTTTAATGCACATTGTTCACTAACACTCTAGGGAATCCAACAAGATCAAGAAAAACAAATTCATTTCTTGATAATCATGATATGGCTTCACTTTGGCCGCCATTTTGGATTGTCTGCCATTTTGGATCCCATTTGGCTAATGTAACCATGGAATTACCATACAGTGTCAATCAGGTATTTCCTGGTTTAATTGGCCACGAAACACACAATCATTGAAGTAATTGGATGTCGTATAATGAAACATATAGAAAGAACGTAAAAACATGACATTTTAACAGTGGCGGCCATTTTGAATTTGGCGGCCACCTTGGAAGGAAATTCATATGGGCCCCTAGACCAGATTTAATCAGCATATCAAGAGCTACATCTTGCCAATTTGGTACTTCAACCCAAAATGCATAAAAACAATAGGTTGATATCTTGCCTGCACCAGCTGCCTGAACTATTTATAAAAGATGGGTAACGTATAAAAGGTCTGAAATTTGGGAAAAGAAAAATTAATGTGCAACAATGTCATTTCGTGTTTGTATATTTATATTCTAATATGGTTCCTTCTGTTTATACAGCATTGGACAAAATCATGGTGGTAGACGAAATGGGCATTAGATGAACTGGCATTAGTCAAAATGGTTTTAGACAAACTGGTGATTAGACCAATTGGGTCAGTAAGATGAACTGACATTAGACAGTGGTTTTAGACAAATCTGGTGATTAGACCAATGGGCGTAGCGAAATGCATTAGACGAAAATGGTTTAGCTTCCGTCGAACCGCTGCAAACTAGGACATCTCGAGATAAACTTGTTGGAAGGTACAAAACAAAGTTCATCGCGCAGTGGGCGTCCATGACATCTTGTATAGAGCTCCCCCGGTATGAGGCCCAAGCAGCCACCTGAGATCTACGACGTGAGCTCCTATGTGCGTCCCCTTCAGACGAACCTCCGTACTTACTAGGCTCTCCTTATGACTGGCCACGACCATTATGCCTAATGTCGTCTGGAGGCCGGGCGAACGGCTTCTCAGTTGTGAGGAAGAGCTGGTCGTGAGCCCCCCTGTAGGGAGAAGTCTTGCGAGGTAAACTGCAGCTCTAACCTTCTAACTGGACACCAGGGTTCCTCATCGCTAGCACCCCTGAAGTTGTGTCGGAAATCTGGAAGGATGATCTGCTGTGGAGTGAAGCTGAGAGATTGACCTTGGCCAGGTAACCTGATCGAGGAAGGCTGCGACACCATTCCCTGTGAATGAGGTGATTCGCTGCTATAGACAGAGCATGGATCATGGATATCCGATACTCTCCTGCCTGATGCTGCGGCGACAAGAGAGTCTTCTTGGTGTCCGCTAGAGACGTATGGTGAAGAGGCTCATAAGGTGGACTGTTGAGATGCTGGAGGCCTGTTGGCAGGTCCCATACTGGTACTAGAGGACGTTCGGTTGGCCGTTGATGCAGCATTCCCTTGATGCGATAATGAAGCGCTGGCGAGTTAGCAAGTGATGCCCCCGGTGATGCCTCCGCCAAGCCAGATGGATGGCTGAGAGCTTGCTCGCCGAGGGGTCCACTGGCGATCTCTGCACCGTCCCGTGTGGTACTTTGACAAGTCTGGAATTATAAATCCTCCTTGTGGTAGGTCCCCTTAGCCTCGCCATTCCAGAGGGCAGCTTGGAGCGGAAGGCCGCTGCTCTGTAGGGGCTGGATGGACTAGCCATTGCAGTCATGTAGATCGCCTTCAGAGTCTCCATCAGAAGGAGACCCCCCTGGGTTCTTGCACCAGGTCTTCCTCATAGGAAGAGTCAACAGGTTTGCCTTAAGCAGAGACCGAAGTCTTGAAAACCACGGTGTCGATGCAATTCGGTACACCAGAATCAATGGCACACACACAGAACACTTGCTTGTCTTTGTGAGCTTGAGCTAGGAACTCGGGCGATCGGAGGAAGACTAAATTGCGACTCCGTCCCGCTCCCTCTCCTTTGTCAGGCGTCCTGGCGAAGCCGCTTGGTGATTGCCACCTGGAAATTTCATAATGTAAGTATTTTCCCCGTGAACGTTAAGGCCCGGCCGTAATAACGGTAGTGGTGCCCCCGAATTACGGGAAACCCATATCCTTCCTAAGTATCCCTTGAACGGGAAGGGCCCGGCTTTATAACGGTATTGGGGCCCCCGATGACGGAAGACCAATATCCGGAGGTGGAGCCCTTGGCCCACGAGCAGTATGTCGGGAGCTGGGGGTTGAGGCGCTTGCGAACAGGTTCACGCGGGTGTGGACAGACTGTTTGAAAGCCATACTGCATATCTTGGGGTGAGGTCTTGCTACCTCATCTACGCACCACCCGACTCTCGAAGGTCCTGCCTCCCCGGCTGTCTTTCCCAGGGCATCTGCCAGGGTGCTGTCTTTCACCCGGAGGTGAAAATAAAACAGTCGTCAGGGTGTCCTGATACGGAGCCACCACTCCATGAACTGGTCCCATGTAGGCAAAATGGTGCGACGGGGGGATCCCGGATCCTCCCTGCTTGTAAGAAGGAAACGACGCCCGCATGTTTGTCGCACCGGGCTAGGCCGTGACCTCCCTTGACCATATGGAGAGTCTGTCTCAGCGCCATACAACAGCCCACAGCTCCAATCACTAATGTGATGCTTTGTCAACTCCTTGTCCAGTCCCCCCGGGAGGGCGCGTGGTCTCCTACGTTGGCTCCCCACCCGCTCTCATATGCGTCCGTTCTGAGAATGAAAGATGATGAGGGTCCTTGATGTGAATCGATCTCCCCGGCGGAGATCGGCTTGAGCCGCACCACGCTATCCCCGGTCTTCTGACTTGGACGTCTGGAATACTGGCATCCGTTCTCGGCGAAATATTGAACCGCGATAGACTAGCTCTATACTACTCACATGCGAAGTCTGCGAATTGATACCAACCACCGTTGTCATACTGGCTGAGAGCCCACCTGCTAGTCAGAGATGCCGGTGCTTAGTTGGGTCATGAGGATCCCCGCGCCTGCGTCGGAGATGCGATGCCTCTCGGACTCGGCCGGTCTTAAACGCCATTCCCCGCTGAAATCGCGTCGGCCCCCTAGAAAAAGTCGATGCGCCTCTAAGGAGGTGCTGAAGTTTGTTCCCTGGAAGGCGCTTGCCAGGAGCCAGTCGTCCAGGGAGACGAAGGCGAAATGGCTTTTCCGCCTGAGGAACTCTCTACACAGCCCTTCACTATCAGGGAATGTTCGTGGCGCTGTGCGGCAATCCGAACGGTAGGCCACTGCAACTGATATAAATCGCGGTCGTAGAGGGAACCGAGCCACTTCCTATGTGAAGGATGTATTGGAAAGTGGAGTAAGCATCCTTTGAGTCAAGTGTGGATGCTCCCCCGGCTCTGATTGAGTCCCTTGGGAACTGCTGATAGGCTCTTCATCTTGAAGGGGCGTGGCTTGAAGAACTGGGCTGAGCGACTTCAGGTTGAGGCTAGGCCGCCACTCTCGCCGGATTTCTTTGGGGTGAGACAAACGTTGAAGGAGGATGCACGCGCGGGACGGTACCCAAGGCTCGCCGGCTTTCTGCGCAGAAGCAGCTGCTCTACCTCTGGATAAGGGCTGCCGTCTGTTCACCTCCGTGCGGATCACACCGTCTCTCGCGTGCGCAGAACCCATGAGTCCGAAGTCACCGACCTCCACTGGTGTATGAAGTGTCCTAGCCTCCCCCCCCCCACCGCGAGGGGAGGCCCTCTGAGGCCTGAGGATAGTCACTCTTCCCTTCCGGGAGGGGGGATCGCACCATGTGAACCCCCTCCCCTCTCTTTCGACCGCCCTTGTCTGCAATCACCAAAACCGCCGTCGCTGTCCTTGCGTCTGTATCCTTGCACCCTTTCTGGGGAGATTGACCTTGTTTCTCTTGGGCGGCTGTTTCTTCTGACGGATTTCCTGACTAAACGAAAAGTCTGCGGTTTGCTGCCGCTGCTGCTTGCTGCAATAGCCTGCAAAGGTGTTCCCCCATGCCGAACGCTAGGTCCCAGAGTGTATATATAGTGAAGCGTTGCCTGTTTCTTGCACTCATCTGCAACTACCGGGTCTAGACATCCGTTCATCTGGGGGCGAAGGTGAGGAAGGATGCGGGTCAATAGTCGCATACCATCCCAGGCCAAGGTTTTTCCTCAAGCCGCCCAAGTCGCGTCCTCCTCTGTCCCAGGTGAGGCCTTGTAGGACGTTCCTCCGGTTTTCTGTCCGGTGAGCATGTCGCAGAGCTTTCGAAGGGAGACAAGTGCGGTACGTACGGCCGCCCTGTCTCTGGCTTGTTACCCCTGAAGCTAGCTTCTTCCCCGCTCGGCACCCTCTGTGAGGGTTCGGGCCAATGGATCGGGCTGCTCCTCCCTATCATAACTGCTATAAGAAAGGAGCTGCAAACTGTAGGCTCTGGTGTCACGGTGAACGACTCCTCTAGTTTGACGGATCTTCGGCAGAGGTGAGGATCCTCCCTACCTCCGATAACTCTCCGGGCCTTGGATCCTCTGTGAGGTTTCTCCTGGCTTGATCGGCTTAAGTTACTGTGGTCCGAGGAGGGAGGCGTGCGTGAGTTGGTTGAGCACAGAATCATGTCCCGGTGGCTGTCCATGAACACCCATCGTCCGGGAAACACTCAGCATTCATGATCCTTGACTGGACCCAGAAGTTCGTCCCCATGCGGACTTGCGCTGTGGTGGACTCTAACTGCATCCCCGCTGGCTGTTGTTTGGTTGGTGGCTGTCCTGAAAGTCCCGTCGCGGTCGCGGTTCGCCCCGGCGGTCCGCTGCTGGGGTCACTGAATTCCAATGGCTTGGGTCGCGAGGTGATTTACTCCGGCGGTGGGCTCGGCTCCGTCGGTCTTGGCGGTGGTCGTAATATCTTTGCGTCTGCGCGGCCACGGCTCAAGAGCGGCTCCTCCGGAAATCCGACGTAGCTGCTATACCACGCTCCGAGAACGGCATGTAATGCGATCGAGTGCTAGTGATAGCCGTAAGACAGAGCCTATTTAAGAATTGCCTAAGATAAGGATCTTCTTTGGCTAACTTCTTAAAGCACTTACCTCTGCGAGAACGGCGCTTGCGGAATCCGGCGCTTGCGGTGACCCCGGGCTCTTGCGTGATCCGCGCTTGCGGTGATCCCGCGCTTGCGGTGACCCGTCGCTTGCGGTGATCCTGGCGCTTGCGATGATCCCTGCGGCGGTCCGGCGTCGTCGTCCAACGTTTCCAGACCGGCTTCTTGCCCGTGGTCCCGGCTCTCCGAACGGCTCTTGCTGTGATCCCGCGACGGCGGTCAACAGCCTCCGGAACGGTCTTCTTGGGTGATCCCGGCGGTGGTTCCCGAGCTCCCCTACGGCTCCTTTTGTGATTCCCGGAGGTCGGTTCCGTCTCCCGGAACTGCTCTTGCGGTGATCCGGCGGCGGTCCCGGCTGTGCGGTGGCGTCTTGGCGCCCGGAGCGGCTTCTGTGGTACTCGGTCGGCGGTCACGACTCCCCGAGCGGCTCTTACGGTGATCTGGGGGCGGCGGTCTCGGCTTTCCGAACCGTGGAAGGGGGTACTGGTAGGCGGTGCGTTACTCGGGCTGCCTTTCCTGACTACGTTATCCATAGGGATCCGGAAACCTCGGCACAAATGCGGCTCTTGACGGCTGGCTATCCTGGCTGCTAACCGCTTAAAAAAAAATCCATGTCTTATCTGGAGGAAGACAAAAAAGAGAACAAAAGTCGTTAGAGCTTTAAGGAACCATAACCGGCGATCCTCTGCAATTACGACTAGCCTCGCATACACTAGTCCATTCTAGCCCAAACCACCGAGTTGAACCGGTAATTGCCTCGCTCAAAACGCTAAAAATCCCCGCTGGAAACTAACTCCCAGAGAAAAGCAAACCTTTCCCCGGTTTCGGGGATGTTGAAATATGGAATAAATTTGTTATAATCGAACCGCCGATGTCTAGTTCTGAACCAAATGAGGGTTAAGCGGTGAAAATTCGGTCAGTAAAAATCAAAATGGCCGCCGGAAAATCCCCGGCCTAAAATTCCCCATAGCGGTAAGGCTCGGCCGTGACACGGTAGTGAGCCCCCCCGCAAATGGGGAAAAACGAAGAAACACGCTGTTGCGTCCTAACCCCCTAGAAAAGCACGTACCTTCCGGTTTCGGGTCATGTTGAAAATATGGAACCAAACTTTTGCCGTATCGGCACCGCCGATTTTTGTTCGTAAACGCAATGATTGCCTACGCGTAAAAATTCAGGCCGTAAAAGTTTCCAAAATGGCCGCTGAAAAAGAGTCACCAGTCCTAAGTATTCCCGTGAACGGTAAGGCCCCGGCCAATACGTAGTGGGGCCCCCGATGTCGGGAAGACCAATAACTGACCCGCAGACCCGTAAATCCACGGAGGCAGCGGTGTGGGCTCAAACACCGCCCCGGTGCACATTAAGCAGATGTGCGACACCATGCCGAGGCGAAAGTCGAGTTATGAACTTTCGGTCCAGATGGCCTACTATCCCTTAACACGTCCGTAACCGGTACCTTACCGTAGAATAGCGGGTGAAAATTTTGACCGCGAAAAACAGCATAGCCCGATGAAAAAGCGAGATAAAATACTCTGAAACCATCTAGCACAATAAGCTCCCCAACCCAAGCGCTATATGAATGTGGGAATTACTTGAAGGGTCCACCCAGGCAGACACTTGAACACGTGTGAACGACACCCGCCATGTTTGTAACCTGGGAAGTATACACACTGACTCACCTAAACAAACGCTGTTTTGCAAACGCTGGGCTGGGCGAAGCAGCAAACTGAACCAGAATGGTGAGAAAAATGTGTAAGAACACGTAGTTTGGTAGATAGGTGAGCAAAAGCTATAAAACCATTGAAAATTGAACTGCACACTTCTCAAGGCACATATTGAGAGCACAACATGCTTAGAGCATAGCAAAATGAAAGTCAGTGTTTTGCATCATTGCCCCTGGCGCGTTTTTATCTCCCCGCTAACGGGGGTGGACGGATTCACCGGCACATTTGCAGCACCCGCCCTGACTCCTTAACTCCATTTCACCCGATTCAAAATGCATCCTCCATCCTCAACCCACCCCTCCTACTCTCCTCCTCCACTTGTTTCTCCATGTCTTTGCTTTGGACGTCCCCTTTCCTCCCAAACAGCCACCTGAATTCAAAAGCCCTTCTTTAACACATGCTCATCATTCTTCCTCAACACATGCCCACCCCAAATACACGTACAATAGTCGCCTTCGCCAACCGGTCCACCGCCTCATCCAAACCCAACATCTGCACAAGTCTCATTCTTCATCCTGTCCATCACCTTCACCCCACACAACCCAATCTCTCTCATCATTGCCTCTCTGTCCTCCTCCCCTCACAATCCCCATCTCATTTTCCATCAGACACCCGTCTCAGCTCCCATACAGCATCATCACCGATCTCACACAACGCTTCTACACCATTCCTTCATCGTCAAAGATTCTCTTCCCTTGCAACAACTCCCACATTCCCTAAAACTTCAACCACCCATACTCACTCTCGCTTCACAGCCACCTCACATCCACTCACCCCCCCCACTAACCTGAGCCCATAGAGAGGGGAACGCCGGCACGGGACGCCCGCAGCACCCAAACTGGGCCGCCGTGGCCACCAGCCCGCCACTCCCGGCTCACATCTTCGACACACAAAGCGCGTGGCCAAACGAGGGGGCACGACGCTCGGCAGCGATCTTGTGCATCTCCCATGGATCCCATTTCCCACATTTCTCACACCACCCTGAATTTGCTGTTACTCTCTTCCCACACACCCGCCATGGGCGACCGTAGGCGCTACCACCCAACACACACTCTCACCCTCTCCACCCCCAGCACCCACACACACTTGTGGCGGTCCAAGGGTGGGACCTGCAGACCCGGACGCGCAAAAAACAGCCTGCGGCCAGTGCCCACACGTCGCCCAGGGCCCCACCGCCAATGCTCAACGCTTAAAACCAAGCAGCCGAATACAACAGCTCACGCAGCAAACCTTCGTGGGCACTCGCGGGACTAACATCACGCACAAGTGCAAAAAGCAGGGCGAAGTACAGAACCGGGATGCACACCCACCGTCACCTCAAACTCCTCGGACATATCAGACCCCACTCTAACTCTCGCTTTGGCTCCCTTATACAGGGTGGTCAAAAAGATTTTACAGTCGATTTCAGAAAAATATTAAAATATTTAACAATTTTAGAAAATGGTTTTTTAATTAAAAACATGCTCATTAATCTACTATCACATTGGTAAGAAATCTAAAGTTTTACCTTTTTCGCATATTGTGAATATGGGAAATTGACGGAAAGCGCCAAAAAAAACATATTTGCGCACGGTTTTCAATTCTCTCACGTCCACAAGCATCAAAAAGCCATTTGAGGTTACTTCATCTCAATGCTTATAACTTTTGTTTTTGGTTAAAGTAACCATTTCAATCCTACTGTTTATTGATAATTAATTATTTCTGAACAATAGTTAATACAGTAGCGTAACAGGGCAGGAGGGGGTAGGGGAGGCACTGTCCCCCTCCCATATTAATATTGCCTTACCATAAATAAGGCTTAAGCTACGGTAAAACTGAAAGTGGGAAAAGGGAAGCAGAAAAGGAGTAGAGAAAATAGAGGGAAGGGAGAGGAAAAGATGTTTTTTTGAGATTGCAAGGGAAAAGGCAGCTGGACGTCCAAGTCTGTAATGTCCAATTATTGATTCCCCAAAGTAACCCCCTCCCCCATATGGTTATGAAGGAGTCGGCAGAAAAAGTGGGTCAACCGGCTGTATTTGCACCGGATTGCACTAATTTTGCATCAGTTTCCGTGAAAAGAATGTGAACTATTTCGAACATTTATTGAATGCTTCAAAATTTGGTGCAAGATGCCATGATTTGTTATTGATTTCGAATAATAAATAGTTTTTTACAACAAAGGTATCAAAGCAAGCAAAGAATGTCATGATGTACTTGTGTATACTCATCCAAAGTCGCTTTGGCCAAATTCCACAACATGGATTCCGTGGACAGAGTGAAAAATGGGTTCCTATCTTAAAGTTAGCAGAACTCGCAATGCAAAGTTCAAAAATACAAAATTTCTCTAGGAGGTGAAATACTAGTTTTATATGTAATAGTCGGTATCTTTGATAGATATTTCACTGCGTAGAAAATTCAAACCAAAACTGAGTTGTAAATCTTTTTGACTCACCCTGTTACCAACTCATCACTTCACTGCCTAACCACACTTCTGGTCCCTCTCTCTTCCTCATCGCCCACTCCATCACTTTCCTAGGTCCCTATCAATGCCTTCTCCAAGTCTACAAAACACATATACAGTCTCTTCCCTTTAGCTCGATATTCCTCTTGCAACCTCCTTAAAATAACCCTGCATCTATCGTTCCCTTCCCTGGCATAACTCAAATTGCACCTCATAATGTCCATTGTTTATGCCCAAAACAGCGTCAACTACCATGGCAACACCCTCTTAAATTGGAAATGGATTTTGTGATTGTTTACATAACAAGTAAACAAGGTTCATTTAGTGTAGAATTTGATTTTCTTACCATGTTTTTCAGTTAGCTGAGTAACCTTAGCTATCACAATCTTCTTCTCTGTGGCATCATTTTGATGATATATATTATCAAGTCAGACCAGTTTGCCAGGCAGCACAGTAGTAAGAAATTTCAACTTTGGAAAAAAAATCCTCTTTTTTAAAAATCAGCATAGAAAGAAAACACAATCTAAGCTGCTATTCTTGATTGCAATCAAGATTTTGGGTTATTTAGGGTAACGGTATGCCAACTTGGGGGTCGTTTCCTACAGAAGGTATGAGGGTCGCCTTATGTACTACAGAACACCCACTTTGGGATCAATGAATGGCAATGTTAACTGATATGAACTCAGAAATTAACACTTTTAATTCCGCAACCCAGATATGTGACAAATTACTTTTTATCACAGTTACTGACAAGCACCAAATCAACCCTAAATTTTTTCTTTTTCTAAGACTGCACCGGAGCTGAATCAAACCTATACTACCTTCGATCACTTATTGCGGATGCCCATCACAAGACTCCCAACCTCAAAGCTGCACTACAGCACAGAAAACATTCAGGGACTGAAATGGCATTGCCATGCTGAAAATGGAGTATATATATAATATTTTGAGGAATATTAAATATCGAATCTTAGACAAGACAACACCCAGGGGGCCACTTGTATCCAAGGTGGATATCATGCTCCTCGTGTACAAAAACGCGTAATTCGGGTCGTTTTTTTGAGATCCGATGCCGATGTACGCGCGTACATTTGTTTAGGTATCAATCGTCAAAAATGCAAATTAGGGTATGATTTTCAAGTCGAAATTACGTGTTTTTAGGGTGGATATTTTGAATACTTTTAAAAAGCACATAAAAATGCTTGAAAATAGTGGATTTTCTTTCTTCCCGATTTTCTCTGAATTTCACATCTTTTCCTCCTCAATTTCATTTCATTTCATTTTTCCCGCGTGCTAATCTACACAAATAATGGACTGATTCGTTCGTTACACACACTTGTGCAAGGACACGGACATTAGAGCCTCTTTCTGTCAAACAAATCAGTCATTAATATTTTAATAGGTTCTAGTGTTTCAATTAAACAGATAAATTTATCAGAACAGAAACTGTCAATTTCGACATGACCAATTTAATTTCAAAGATTTATAATAGGAACAAAACTTTGAAAGACTGAAATTTAATTAATTTAAATTTTGAACTTATGGCCCGAGTGATGAATTTTAAGAGTCCCTTTCAAGTTTGCCCCAATGAGTTCTTTCCCTCGAAATTTAGAGAATGAAGATTATAAAGCAGTGACGTACGCAAATTTAAAACATTTAATTAAATCACGTGTGAAATACTTATGGCAGTCTCAGGCAGGGTTAGGGGTGGTTCTTGGAGATTCGGCGGTCGGGTACCCATGCTCGTTCAAAAAAAGCGGCTAAGCTGCACAAATGTGGGACTATAACCGCTAGGGATATCCAATTCAGATCTGATTGGACTATAGTTTAAATGATATAAAAATAGGCCCACAAAAATTAACTTAAACATTCAGCAAAAATTAACCCCTGAGTTACAATTGTTTCTTGCAGTAGTACAGGGTGTCTTTTTCTTGTACACTGGTGATTTTAAAGGTTATCTTTTATTCAATATATTTAGACATGTCCTGCAAGGGTAATTTACACACTTCAAATTGGTCCTGTTAGGTAATAAATTGTTTTTCCTTTCAGTGCAAACTAGTAATTCACCCAAAAACTGGTCCCCGTTAGTTTATATTTTCACGAAAATTGGTCCCATTCGGGGGGGTCCTTTCGGAACCCTGGCACAAGCATGGGTACCCAACAACCCCTGTGGGCAGGGTACATAAGAACTATAGCCTGTACAGTGTATGATTTACAAGCGAATTTTTAAACATACTCGTTTGTGGTAGCCAAATTATATGAAATGCTTGTTTAGGGTGCATTTTTAAACAGTCATGCAAATTACTTGTTTAGGATAGTAAAATTATAAACCAAAATACTTGTTTAGGGTAGCAAAATCAACCACAATACTTGCTTAGGGTAGCAAATTCAACCAAAATATTTGTTTAGGGTGTTTTTCTTGGCAAGTGAAAATACGCGCTTAGGGTGCATTTTGGGAGGTCATACACGAGCATGATATCCACCTTGGAATACAAGTGGCCCCCTCAGGGACAACACAAAAATAGCCTAAAGCAGCAGTAATGGAATTTGTAACTATTTTATACGACATAATTTTAGTGAAAATTTGAGTTCAGTAATCCTAATACTGAAAAATAATTTAGTTGTTTACTCAAGTATACTAAAACCCAGGCGCCAAAATAGGGAAAAGAACCGGCGCCCGGGTCCCATTTTTTCTGTAGTCCTAAAGCCATCAGGAAATTTTAGCCAAATTGGTATCCTGAAAGGGGACAAAACAATACTTATTATTCAGCCTCAGTATACCATCCTCTACACAAAAATGCATGATAGCATTTCTAGAATGGTAGCTATAGCCAGGTAGGGGACAATCAAGGATTACACAGGGGTCAAAATTTCAAAATGATCCTGTCATGTTGAAAAGTATGCCACATCATTTGTCCAACCATAAGGATTCCAAAAAGGTAGAGTTTGTACTATCTACAACCCAAAGTTTTGGAGTTAAGGTTAAAAACAGCAAAAACAGATCAAAAGGTTAAATTTAAGTTGTACAGGGGTCAATTTTAAAGTTGCTCCAATTTGGTTAAAAAGTGGTGCAAATGATTGATGGAGCTCATAGGATTAAAATAAGGAAGTTTTGAGTGTTTTAAAAGCTTACCACAGTATGGGGAAAACAAGGTCAAGCCGCATTGAATGCAATGGACATTGACCTTTGTTTCCCCCTACATTGGTAACTAAGCATTTTAAACAAACTATTCCTTATTTTAATCCTATGAGTTCCACCAATAATATGCACCATATTTTATCCAAATCAGAGCAACTTTGAAATTTGACCCCTGAACAACTGAAAATGGCCTTTTATTGATTTTTTGCTGTTTTTAGCCTATAACTCCAAAACTCGAGGCTGTAGTTAGTACAAACTATACCTTCTTGGAATCCGCATGATCAGACAAATAATGTGGTATACTTTTCAACATGATTGAAGCAATTTAAAATGTTCCCCCATGTAAACCTTGGTTACCCCCTACCTGGCTAATGCTATCATGCATTTTTGTGTAGGCCATGGTATACTGATGCTGCATAATAAGTGTCGATCGTTTTGTCCCCTTTCAGGATACCTAAAATTTGCTTGGCTCATGGACTACTGTCCCAACGGGCGCAAAAAGTCGGGGACCATAGGGTGAAAATCGCCCGGCGCCCAGCTAATAAAAAGCCTGTTGTCAATATTCTTTTGCAGGTTTATCTAGAATCTTTTATGTGTGCAGATTTATATAATTTGTGCATTCTGTCTCGGATAATCCAACTGGAGACCGATTCAAAGGATATTAATGATTAAAGGTGCTTGTTCCGATTTATGTGTATTGTGTTCTCTACTTGATATGAGAGCCTGGCACTTGCACATACACCCATCAAGTACCGTGGGAAACAAACTTGCGGTTTCTATGGTAGATGCAATAATGCATGTTGCAAAGCCCTATTCAATACTGCTAATATTGATGGTTAACCACTAAAACAGCGGTTTTTTGTTTATATCTTGGGAATGAAATGGATTTGAGGGCTCAAATTTCAGTACGACAATGAGAAAAATACGGCCTTTCATCTTATATCAAAATAGATACTACTTCCGGGTACAGGGGGGTCCCAAAGACGATCGGAACAGAACACGCACCTTTAATCAATGATGCACTTATGCACTAGAAGTGTATTCTCTCAGTTAACTTTCTTTGCAAAAATTTTTTCATGTCTCCACAATTCCACCGTTCAGGTCAGGCCGCAGAACTACTAATAAAAGAACCAATGCCAGACATGGACAATGAGCTTAACTGGTTTGAGATTGAATTTTAATTACCCAACTTGAAAAACATCATTTTTAGTACT
This sequence comes from Ophioderma brevispina, assembly GCA_023653785.1. Lineage (NCBI taxonomy): Eukaryota > Metazoa > Echinodermata > Ophiuroidea > Amphilepidida > Ophiodermatidae > Ophioderma > Ophioderma brevispina. The sequence goes on from JAMKCH010060281.1 coordinate 42,187, forward strand.
AAACTACTACTTGTAATAGTAATACTTACAGTAATATTAGTAATAATAATTAGCATACATATATGTTCATAGCTTTGTTATTATTGAATAAAGTGCAACTCAACCCAATATCAACCTATAAGGATTCACATTGGAAGAAGTGGCATGGCCTTTGTCCTAATGTCAAAAGGGGCAAAAAGCTCCACTTTTTGCTCAATTTTTTATAAAAGGTAAAAATGTTATAGTTTTTTTTGCCAAGGGAAAATCCCTTTTTGGAGATGAAATGGTCATTTTGGGGGGTTTAGTCCACCTTTACCCAAAAAGGTCCACTTTTTCGAAGTCCAACACCCCCCAAAATAAATCATGCGTACGGCCCGTCCTCAATCAAATGTGACTACCAAAAATCAGAATAATACATACAGGGAGTAGTCTTCAGCTCCAATGGTTTTGGAATAAATGCTTTGTAACATCAAAACTCAGTATTGGTCAAGTATTTATGCTTTTACGTTTTAAACAAGGACCATGTACAGAATTTTCAATTTCTGGACACCGTTGTGGTTAGCAATAAGAGCACATTTTTTTTAAAATTTAACATACACAATATTAACCAAATTGGAGATTTTTGCAGTTGCATTGGTAAACTATACTGCGAATGTCACCATAAGGAAATTTGTAAGTAGAATAATTAATCTCACCAGTCACTGAAAACACATCAGCTATTTGTTGGTTCATTGCAAGTCCTACAGATCATTTTCATGAGATTGCTGCTTATTTCATAATTGATAAAACAAATTTTAAGGTTTCCAGCACTGCCATTGAATTATGATTCGGCCGGGATCCCCAAATCTAACTACAAAATCTAGATTCACGAATCTGCATACTTTTGGATTACCGAGTTCACAGGTATTATTTTACACAATTTGCCAACAACAAACTGCATAAATCTCAAAAAATTTGAAAATCTCCAACCCATATCATGTCTATTAAAGTTGCATTTACAACATATAAAAATGTTTCGGTGTTTTCATATGGAAGGCCAATATATACCTAATTCTAAAAAGTTCATTGAATCAAATCTGACACTGGGAATTGAGATCTTGTCTGAAAAAAATTATTTCATTTAGTTGAGTGGTTATCAAGATATGGTCCCAATGGGAACCCAATAAGCACAAAAAGACTTGTCCACGGAGCATCAATTTTCTTAGGCATGGAAATCCACAATGCCCAAAGCGAGCAGCTCGGTCCTACCCCCCCCCCCCCACCCTGACACAAGACAGAAAACTGGTATTTTGCACAACTGCAGCTTGTCCAGGGTATTTCATGATGGAATTGATAAGTACACAAAATTGTTTTGGCAACAAGCCTTTTCAAATCTGAAATCCTTGAACTCTAAGACTAATCTTTAAGTTTAAACTATTCCTGCAAATTTCAAATATTTTGACTCTTTTGGGTAGATCAATGCTAGTGTCTTTAATGTACCATACCACAACATGGGAAAAGGTAAAACTTTGTATTTTTCAACAATGACAGGGAATATAACCACGCTATTATTTTATTGTATGAAAACCAATTTCTAAACTTTTTTTTTTTAAATCGGGGTAACATTTCTATGCCTCGCTCTTATAGTAATAGTGTGCCATGATTTAGGGCCACAACCCAAACAAAATAAAATGACAGTTTAAAAAAATCTGGTTCAAAATTGACTTTTGTACTATTGTGCACTCTGTGTCTATGGAAATCTGACACTTTTTGATGCAGTCACGGTTTGATGACATTGTGATGCCAAACGGGGGAATGTTTGTACTATTTTGGTATTAATGGAAAGAGAATGACAATAGCTATTCTTTATGGTTACTAAAGTATAGGGTATCAGGTGCTTGATTAACAAATGTCCAAAGGAAGTTAATGTGTCACAAAAAACGGTTAGTAAGTTGAGGGATTTACACAAACAACATATTTTCACTTTGCCCAAAAGGATGAAATCTGCATTCCTAACACAGTTAGTACTTTAGTTAGTCCAATTGATTCAAAGTTCTTGGAGGTTTTAGTATGGTAAAACTGGGTATTCAACCAACTAACCTAATGTTGTTGATAACTTTTGAGTAGCAATGGGTATTAATCATTCTGGGATGCCCTGTACAACAACCCATAGATTGCTGTACAAATATTACTGGTAATCATAAACAAGCCATATGAATACTTGCAGAATTATAATATTTTGCAGATGAAATGAGAAAAATACAAGGCTTCCAATGATACCAAAATCTTGGGATGAGGTGAGCAGTGGGGTTGAGGCTGACGATCAGGTGGTACCCCTTTAAAGTATCACAGAGGGTAATGAATACAAATTTGAGAATTTGTATGACGGGCTGTTAACAGGATTTTGCGATTGACAGTCCATCAAACAACTCATAGCTTCATGCATGTAATTTGTCTCCCTTTAAGGTCCTCATTAACATCATCATAATTATTCACCTACATTTGCCTAAGACCTTAAAGACACAATCTGTAATCTACCCGAAAGAGTCAAAATATTTGAAATTTGCAGGAATAGCTTAAAAGTGAAGGGCGAGTCTCTAGAATTCTCATAAGTTATTTTTGACAGAAAAAAAAAACAGCAGTACTCAAAGATATGAAACTCCATTCAACTGCATGTTGTATTAAGTGTCCGTACAGACAGTAATAACTAAAATATCAGATTTTGTCCTTATTAGGTTGCTTTGTAGGGTAAGTTAGAAAACCTATTCTTGTTACACACATGCAAAAATCTGATTTTTTATGATTTTCTCATTGAGCAAATCACTGATAGCAAGCCCTTTAAACAAACACTTCACACCTCCCCTTTAATTAGTCCTTTGATGTGGGTGGAGTTTTACAAAATTCTGTTTAAAGTACCACAAAGAATATCACAATTAATTTATATATATGCAAATTTTGGTAATTTGTACTGCATGCTGTCCTTAACAGGATAGCCCTTACCTAACTCAGAGGCCCTTCTGCCTTAAAAGAGTCATCTGCCAAAAGAGCATTTTGGGAAAACTCATTTTTAAATGCTTTCAGAATTATTTAAGCTCAACATTTAAACACACGTTGAACTGTTTGTCATAATGCTTTTAATTTTACTGGGTGTTCCTGTAAGGCAAGAGTCTCTCTTGAGCCATGAAAGGTTCAAGGATTAGCTATAGACAACCCATTACACAACTCCTAGATTCTTTTTAGTAATTTGTCTCTTAAGGTCTTATTAACATTGCTATTATTGTTATAAATGTAATGTATGCTTTAATTAACTGCATGGACTATTATAGCACCATTATGTGTGAAGTTACAAGCTATTTTGGACTCATTATATGTAACTTCTTAAAACATTGTTAAATCAAACCATTGTTAAATCTTAAAACTGAGAAATCAGTATTTAATTTTTGTTTTAATCACAAACTTGTAACAGTAAATTTCTGCACCAAACTTATCTGTCTGTTGTGTCTTTAAAGCCATTATAAATTTTGACACACAATTTGTTATGGGAAAAAAGGCCAATTTTCATCAAGTTGATATAGAGCAGGAGCAGAATATCGGGGTCCTTATTTAAGGAGTTTGTTCATGCCCGCCTACATCTAAGGTTTGACACCTTTGATAGTTAGTATGGATCCTCTATATCAATGCAAGGTAGTTAGTGGTCTCACATTGTCACTTTTCAATAGGGCCAATTTAAGTTTACACAGGGGTCAAATTGGCCCCTATTGAAAAAGTGACCCCACAAGTTGAGAGTACTAACTACCTTGCATTGATATAGAGGGTCCATACTAACTAACAAAGGTGTCAAAGCTTAGATGTAGTGGGGCATGAACAATGATGTTTGACCCAGGTCCGTGCTCCCGCTCTAATAACAGAACACTGGGTTCAATGTTGGTTTAGGGTTACATACAGATTATATTCAGTTTAAATTCAGTGCCATGTTTAGGGACAGTAGGTAGTGGTTATACCTAGGATTATCTGCTAAGTAACATTACTAACTGTGCAGATATTATCATACCATACCCTGTTTACAAAACAGTAGCCTGGTAATGTTTTCAAGAAACGCAGTAATAATTTCTTGAAATGGTACACCAATATCAATCTATCAATTATTTTTAAAATACTGTTGTTTGGCTGCAAACAAATTGTCTCTTATTTTTATAACAACTTTAAGCAGTGGCGACACAATTTTGACAATTGCAAGAGCTATATACCTCTGTAAAAATTAGAAAATTCATTGTGGGATTCTTACCATATAAGCCTACAAAAGATCATGATTTGTTCATTATAGCACCCTCCACATGCCCATTCAAAATACATAGACATCTGTATAAAACTAGATATTTAAGATAAATCACATTAAGCCTATAATGAAATTTTGTCAAATTCAATGTAGTTATTGGAATAAATCTAAATCAGTGGTCAAAACTGTGTCGCTGTTGATATATTTTGTTTTATTCCTTTATACCTACCTGATGGTGCATCCTTTAAAAAAATACATAATACCTTAAGTTGCTTTTAATTGTACAGTCTTTTGACTGTATATTAAAGGTGCTTGTTCCGAATGTCTATAGTGTTCTCTATGAGAGCCTGGCACTTGCACATACGCCCCATCAAGTACCGTGGGAAACAAACTTGCGGTTTTGATGGTAGAAGCAATAATGCATTGCAGTGGCCCTATTCAATACTGTGCTAATATTGATGGTTAACCATTAAAACGACAGTTTTTTTGTTTATATCTTGGGAATGAAATGGATTTGAGGACTCAAATTTCAGGATGACAATGAGAAAAATATGGCCTTTCATCTGATATCAAAATCGATACTACTTCCGGGTAAACCAGGGGATCCCAAAGACGATCGGAACACGCACCTTTAAATGAATGGAAATGGGCCTACACACATGTATGACACCTCAAAGAGCAAGGTGAGAGAAATGCATTGAATATGGTAGCCTCACCCATACTGGGTCTATCATGCACATAGCAATAAGCGCAGTTGAGTATGCCACATACTGGTATGTGCCTTCAATAGAAAAGCCGAGATAGCAGAAAAAGCCGGGTGTCAGCACTGTAACAATCCAAAATTGTTTGCTGCCTCTAGTACTTTTTACTGGTAATTTCAACACTCATATCTGGTTACTTTCAGCAAATGACTACAGATCCTAATGCCTTTGTGATACATTTGTACCTGAACGAGATGACTGATTACCCTTTCTGGACAGCATTTCATCTGGTCTTGTCAGACCACCAGATGCAGTTTTCTTTGACTGGGAATTGCCTGTTAGCCGAGTATCAGTGGCTTTACTTGTAGTCCTACTAAGTTTATTAATGGTATGACCATGCATTTTGGAGTGGTGTGATTGACTGCTTCCTTGGGGCTGGTGTAGCTTGGTATTCAATTCAGTCAGTTGCTGTTTCTCAGCATTGTTAGTTTGTAACAGTTGATTTGCAGGACTACTCTGTGAAGCTTCAGTGGGATATGCTGCTACATCAGGAATGCCAGTGTATTCTGCAGCATGGGAATTAGATGACATGTTTTTTATTGGCATCTGACCACTTATTACATAATTTTGTTTATATTTGGTCAGTGGTTTTTGAGTTAATACTGCATGGTTTTCATATGTGGAAGAAAATAATCTACTCTCTGTTTCTTTCATTCCTCCATCTGTTGTGTCATTACATCCTATAGAAGATGGTGTTTTGTTAGTTTTCAGTGTATTATTTACAGTGGGATTATCCTTTTTGTTTTCTTGGAGAATTGAACATTCTGATTTTGAAAGGGATCTGTTCTGTAATCTCACTGTGATGTTGGCAAGGGTATTAGCTCTGCTCCCAAAAGAAGAACGATTGCTACTATCTTTGCACATTAACCTTTCAGGTGATGGATTAAATTCCCTTGGTTGTCTAGGAAGCCTCATGAGAGAATCACTTTCGGAAGTTTCAGAAGCAAGAGATGAACTGTATTGTTTATCTTCATCAATTGGGCATTCATCAGTAGGTGTTCTATTTTGCAGCATATATGCACTGCTAGTGCTTGATCTTGTTGAAGATGTAGCTGATTTTAGAGGACCAAAACATTCTGATCCATCATCACTACTCTCCAAATAAGAAATGCTACTATCACTTTTTTCTCTAGTTAAATATGGTTCCAATTTACAGTCATCTGCAATATTTCCATGTAATGCACTGTGATTTGCAACTCCAGAAGAACCAGAAACATCTTTTGTACACACATCTTCATCTGGTAATTCAAGTGCCTGTGCCTTCGCAACAAACTTGCTGACTGATGTATCTCTATGAAGTCTGTAATTTGACAAAATACAAACACGAATAAAAGGTCAAGGCATTCTTGAATTTTTAATCATAGACTGATAAGAATGGAGTCACAAACTTTCAATTTTATGAATAAAAGAAATAATGAAACCTGAAATCAATAGGTGAATTAATACCCTAGCTATATCACCTCTTTTGTTGTCGCCCATCAATTCCTGCCAATTGTTATGGCCCTTGGTAATAAAAAAATTCAACAGGTGTAAATTGCCTAACATGCAGTATATAGTTAGGACTGGTATCTTGAGGTAGGGAGACCTAACATGTTTATAAAGATTGGTGTTACCTGGTCATATATTTAAAAATAAAAAAAAACAAAACAATCCCTGTAAAATAAACAAAATGGCAGCATGTGCAATTTGTGTACTTAAGGGTATTTTTTCTGGTCTTTGAGGAACCCACATCATAAAGGGGAAAATTTTAAGTTACAAGAAAATAAAGATGCCTTCAAATTTGCAAAGATGACCAAAGATGCATAATTATGATCTGTTACAATAAAATACTGCCATTCCACAAGTGCTAATCCAAAGTGCAAGACAAAATATATTTTATTAAGGGAATTAACAGTTTGAACCTGTTTCTATACAATGTTACCCAGATATCGATAATATCTCACCTGAGCTGCTCAAAGGTGAGAACATCAGGGAATGGCTACTGAGGATATGGTAGACTGAAAGAATGCCTAAGGAATGGGGGAAAGGGATACTATCTCTGCCAAGAACGGAGATCTATCCTATTGCAACAATAATCATGACATCACCTTAAATGAAACAGCACTTTTTTCCTCCATTTTTCTCCAAAGAGTCAAGGATAGAAAGAGAGAGAACCAAGCGGAATTCAGAAAAGGTCACTCAAGCTAAGATCAAAATTTCAACCTCAACCAGATTATCAAGAAATGCTTGGACTAACAACTTCCCTGCTTCATCAACTTCATTGCTTTAGTGCATATGCCCTCCCTCTGGGAAAGTTTCCCAACTATATGGGATCCCAAGAAAGATCATCAGCATTATCTGAAGGATTTTTCTTTCAAGAAACACAATGTACTGTGAGATTCAAAGGAGCACTTTCCAGCTGGTTTAGCATGGTGTCACAGATCAGACAGGGGGACATCTGGTCCTCTTTGGAATTGTAATCAACTTTGTCATGACAACTGTTGCAGACAAAACAGTGAGGAAAAATTCTTCAACCTAGGCATAGCTCTAGATACCCTGAGGGGAGGATTTCAGATTTAGATTATGCTGATGACATTGCCCTCTTTGAAGAGTCAGATGCTCAAAAGACAGAAACAGTTGACTCAAGGTCTTCTTAGCGTATCCACAAGTCATTGGTAAGTGGTGTCCGGATTTATTCAACTGAGTAAGCTGATCCGGGGCTGCGTGTATCCATAATATGGACACTCCTAACATGGCCCGCTTTGAGGCTGGGGGCGGATTGGGAACAGTCAGGGGTTTTCACCCTACTCTTATTCGACAATGGCTGCAGTGTACATGTACAGTTGTGACTCTCTGTACACGGGACCGACTGCCTAACGTCCCCTCCGAAGGATGGAATGCTTTCATGATTCATTTGCCCAATTCCAAGTGAACCATGGAGGAGAGCGGTATTCTGTATTTAATCAATGCAGATCAAATCCAGAATTGAGTACCTGAATAAATCCCAGCAAGTGACCCCCACCAGGATTCAAACCCGGGAATTTTTGGTAAATTTGCGCCACAGCCGCAACCCACTGCTAGGCCACACTCTCCCAAGGTGGGTTTTAAATTGACCAGACTCATGTCAATTGGCCAGGATGGAGTGTGGCTTTGGATGGACTGTGGAAGAGGCTTAAGTAACAGCCCAGTACCAAAGTAGTAGTAGTAGTAAATCCAAAGTTTTAAAATCCGGTTTTGCCCCTGTGAACGGGGGTGGCCGGATTCACCTCACACTCGCAGCAACCAACGTTACTCCCTCCTTCCACTTCACTGGATTCAATGCATCCTACATCCTCAACCCAACCCTCCTACTCCACTTGCTTCTTCCAAGTCTTCTTTGGACTGTCCCCATAACACATCCTCAAACCTCCCACCTCAAACTCAAAAGCCCTTCTTAAAACATGCCCGTCATCCTTCCTCAGCACGTGCCCATACCAACGTACACTATTCGTCTTCGCCAAACGGTCCATCGCTTCTTCCAAACCCAACATCTGCATAAAGTCCTCAGTCTTCATCCTATCCATCAACTTTACACCACACATCGCTCTCATCATTGCTCTCGCTGTACTCCTCAGAATCCCCATCTCATTTTCACTCAGACACCATGTCTCACTCCCATACAGCATCACTGATCTCACACAGCTTTTATACAGCCAAGTACCAAAAGATTTGACAATTTCTTACAAGTCAGGCAGCAGGTGCAGAAATGCATTCATGGCTTGAAAAAGTGGGAAATTTGTGAAGCTCCTTCCCAGGAAAGTTGTCCATTTGGAGGGAAATTTATACATAAGATATAGTGGGAAATCTGTGAGAAATGCGACTATCTTCCCAGAAAATTTACATTTTCAAACGCTGTGCATGATGCTGTCTGGTTGGTAGGTATACTTCCAAGATCTGTGATTGCCTCACCTACATGTAATGCTTCAGCATTTGAAAGGTGTTGAATTTGTCTTGTCTGTTGCTTACATATTCCAGATAAGCGATGGCAACAATTCAGTTTTAAAAGAGTAACAAAGAGCAGGCCACGATCAAGCTCTCAAGGCACAGTCCCCCATCTGTTTTGGGCTATTGGTATTTGTGGTAATCTAATTTGAAAAATACTGCAAGTTAAAACTTGCAAGATTCCCCCTGGTGGGTTAAGAGACACTTTGCACAGTATTCTTGGGGAATAAGAGCATAAAAGTCTGAAATACACAAAGTATGACCTTTGCCTGTCTGTCACAGTGTGGTAGTGGTAGACACTGATGTCCTGTGGTGCAAGTGTCATCTAGAATGGGTGAGGGGTCTGGCGGAAACGGATGGATGGACGGACGGATGGATACTAACAAATTTTGCTATGACAAAATCTCCCTTCTGCTAAAGCACCAGGGTGATAAAAAACAGGCATATAGCAAGGAGGACGTAAATACCTTTCGATGTAACAAGCCATGATTGTAAAAATTCTACCAAATTTTTCAAGGTAGTACAACATCAAATAAAGTATGGAAATCCATAGCATTGCACAGGATTTTTAAAGAGGTAAAAGAGGTATGGAAATCAGTTTAAACACTTTTAAAATTTGCACAAATGTGAATTTAAATTTTGCAAAAAAATGTAAAATTGTAAAAAGAGTAAATTTGTATTCAATTCAAATGTTGATTTTATATGGATTTTAATGTGATTTGCAAAAAGTTTACCCCTAGTGATAGGAGGGAGGCCTAGAACTTGGAAGCCTTATGATTGGTAATGCAATATATCAGAAGGCCATGCCATCATTTCCGTATTTCTGAGGGCACATGTGGTCCAGTGGATACATTGACCGACTCATGACCCAAAGGTCCTGGGTTCGAGTCCCGCTGAGGCCAATGTGTTGTGCACTTGGGCAAGGCACTTTACCTCGGTTGCCTCTTTCCACCCAGGTGCAAAATGGGGAGCTGTTAGGAAAATTGTCCATTGAGCGCCACCCAAAGGTATGATTATGCCTTGGGCATCTGAAAGGCAGCTGACATATTCTAGTGGCAGCGGAATAAATGTAAAGCACTTTGATGCATTGTGAGAGGCGCTATATAAATGCCAACATTTATTTACTTATTATTTATTATTAAAACATGGTCTCAGGCAACAAAATTTAATAAGTCCTATAATAGGTAACAAGATTGGCAGTACCTCACACTAAATATTTTGCGATATGATTTCATACTTAAACAAGGTAGCAAGTGGAAAACAATGCTGCCACTTGATGGTAATAGACCTTTTCAAATAAACATCGGAAACGTTTGGAGCAATATACATTATATGGGAGCGTCTTTATATGCTCGCGTACATTCACAAGCGCTTGCCATTGATGCCAAGGTGAAATACGCATAAGTGCTGCGACCAACAGTTGCCTGTGATGACCGGTTAGAATGCTCATCGGGGCCATCAAGTTCGGTAACTTTGTTTTGAATAAGTCTATTGCATAATACAGTACACATCACATATTTTTGACAAAAAACATGCACTCAAGAGATTATTAAGAAATAAGGGTGATACAGTACACTTTTTTGGAAAAATAAAATCATGCATTTGAGGTTGGTAAACTTTGCATAAAACCTATGTGCCATTTTTGCCTATATTTTGAATATTATACAACGTATTAAAAGGGGACGACCCGATTTAAGTATATAAAGTTTTCATCTTGATAGAATGGCCTTCACCCCCAAAACCCCATCTGTAAATGAGTGAGGTTTACACGATTTGGCATGCAGAACTTTGTGTGTACCTAGTATTGTGTTCCAAGATGAAGTCCAAGTCCAATACAGAATCACAGTGGAGTTTAATCCAGAAGACTATGTTAAACAAATAACCTGGGAGAAATTTAGTGGGGGACTGTAGTGAACAGATCTTATGTGAGTTTGCAAATCCAGATAAAATTGTGAATTTTGGCACACAAGTACTTTATACATTGATAATAAAAAAAAATTGATGGAAGCACTTGCCACACCCCTTTCATGGCCCCCAGCTTGGATTTCAAGGTTACACAGGTGTGGTAAAATTTTAAAATGTTCCGATTGTGTTGAAAAGCACACCATGATGTCTGTCTGGTTACAAGGATTCCAAAAAGGTATAGTTTATACTACCTGTGACTTATAGTTTAGGAATTATGGGGTAAAAACTGTAAAAATGGTAAAAAAACTAAATTTTGGTTTGTACAGGGGTCAAAAATTAAAAGTTGCTCCAATTTTTGTAAAATGTGGTTCAAATTGTTGGTTTAGCTCATAGAATGAAATATAGGAATAGTTTTGACTATCTTACATGTCTGTTTATTAACCAAAATGGCGAATAAAGTCAACAGCTATTGGCAGCTATTGGATTCTATTGACCTGTGACCTATTTTGTTGGATAACGTGAAAACTAAGCATAACAGATAAGGCAAACTATTCCTTATTTCAACCCTTTAAGCTAGAGAAACAATTTGCACCACATATTGACTGAATGAAAGCAACTTACCATGTACACACCAAAATTGACTTTTTCACTATTTTTACAGTTTTTGCTCCATAACTCCGGAACTATAAGCCATAGATAGTGTAAACTATACCTTTTTGGGATTCACACCAGTAAATAACTTGAGAAACAGGTAAGTCCAGCCCCCACTGCAAATGAGGCATTTTTTTTTGGTGACCCTCGCCTAAGTATACCCTAAAAACTGAGAGAAATTGCGAGACCTGGGTTGCAAATCATGGTTGCTATCAATATCAAGTATAAAATCTGTAGGAATATCAAAAAAAGGTTGTCATTGATATGTTATTTTGATCCGACAAACCAATTTTAACCGTATTCTTACAGGGAACACCTGACTGAAAAGTGCTCTGACCTCCAGGGTCCACGGTGCATGCTAGTCTTCACGGTCCAGTCGCTCGAAAATTTTGGGGATAACTACCCTAATTTCATGATTGATTGGGTAGGAGATATGATGACCTTCAAGCAGAATGTTAGCTTTAAGTTCTGAGATGTTCCATTGAGGAGAAAATGACGTTTTCATCTCGGCCATTTTGTACAGGAACGAATGTGACCAGGATTTAGTGGTGTGAAACCTATAGCGGCAGTGAGAAGAGACTAGTGAAAATAATTTGTGACCTCCAACTGACCTCGGTAAGTAAATTTGATCTTGTCAACTTGTTTTCAAAACACCAGTGATACTAAAGCAGCCCCCTGGCCTAGTGTTGTCTGTGCAGAGTGGGGGGGGGTGGTTCAGAGCAGGAGAACTGCTCGATAGGCAAGGCAAGGCAAGGTAAGTGTGAATGGAGCTGTAAAACACTCTAGGCTGGCGGAGGTTTATGAAGCGAATGTAAAATGACCGAGTCTAAGGTGAAAAATTCAGCAGTCTGGCTTGTTCAATGTTTTGGCCGATTAAATAGCCACAGTATATGGATAAAAGATAGGCCATGACAACTTTTGTGATGTAAATGCCGGGTATTTACCAGTGATGGGCTTTCTTTTATCCGAGAAAGTGAAGCTATTTTGATACATGTTAAATTGGAAAGTGTTATCACCTTAAATAGGGACTTGGTGGATGTGACATGCTAAAAGAAAAAAAACACAAAAAAGAACCTTAAAAAAAAAAAAAAGAAAAAAATAGACAAACAAAAAATAAACATAGACCCCCCCCCCAGTAGTAAACCCCTCCCCGAGTGGCAGTAAACCCACTCCACGAAGTAAGCCCCTCCCTTTTCCACTTCTCAAAAGGCCAGGCATATAAGGAGCAAAGATGAAGTTTTTAGTTCTTGATCTATGCTTAAAGCAATGGAAAACAGTAAGTGGTTTGGGTGAGTCCTATCTAAGAAATCTTCAGTAGATAGCAGAAGATTGTTATTTTAGGACAATTACTATTTTGTTGCTCACTTAATTAAAAAAAATAATATTTCATGAATGATCACAAACATGTGAAGGGGGGTTCAAATAGACATGAACGCATTAATTTAGAAATTCTGAGGTCTACTTTAGGGATTCACACCAGTAAGTAACTTGAGAAACATGGTAAGTCCAGCCCCCCACTGCAAATGAAGGCGAGTTTTTTTTTTGGGGACCCTCGACCTAAGTCTACCCTCAAAACTGAGAGAAATTGCGAGCACCGGGGTTGCCAAAGTCTGGTGCTATAAATATCAAGTATAAAATCTGTAGGAATATCAAAAAAAGGTTGTCATTGAATATGTTATTTTGATCGACAAACAAATTTTAACCGTATTTCTTACAGGGACCACCGAATGAAAAAGTGCTCTGACCTCCAGGGTCACGGTGCATGCTAGTCGTCACGGTCCAGTCGCTCGAAAATTTGGGGAAACTACCCATAATTTCATGATGATTGGGTAGGAGATATGATTGACCTTCATAGCAGATGTTAGCTTTAAGGTCTGAGATGTTCCAGTGAGGAGCAAAAATGATGTTTTCATCTCGCGCCATTTTGTACAGCGACACGAATGGGACCAGGATTTAGTGGTGTAACCTGGAATCCTTGTGACCATTAAGGGCGGGGTTCAAGTGCTTCCATCAATTTGATGGATTATCAAGGCCTAAAGTCTTGTATGCAAAAATTCACAATTTTATCGGAAGCGCACACTCTTACACTATACAGTCCCCTGCTAATTTAATGCACCTGTGAAGAAGGCCTGCTTTATGACAATGTGCCAAGCATAGGATCTGAGGCAAAAGGCATATGAAAATGCAAGTAATTAAGAAAATGACAATGATCCTAAATTAAATTTCAGAAAGTTGTTTTTAAAGACTCATTTTGGAAAAAAAAAAAGTAGAGGGATTCAGAAACAAACAAGACTAGTGATTGCAGCAAGTGAAAAAAAGTTTGAAATTGAATATTGAAAAGGAAAACAAATACAAAATGCATCAAAAGAGTTGCTGCCATTGCAGTTGGCCCAAAATGGGTGATAAACAGAAAAAAAAAAAAAAATGATCTGGGTGGCCTCTGACCCCAGATGACTTACTGGATTTTACATGTTCATCTGATTACATAAAATTATTTCACAAGAGTATGAACCAAATTGGACAATTTGAAATGAAAAAAAAAGAAGCTAACTGCTCTTTTTAGCCACAGCTGGCCAGTCAGTTCAATAAGCTGGTGAGTCATCATTTTAAAGCAATTTAGTAAATTGTATTTTTTTGTTAAGTCAAATGATTATCGACTTTATATTGTTAATAAAATGCTAAGACATCTTACTTGAATTGATCTTCTTTCATTAGCTGATGTAAACACTGCAGGTAGTACTGTCTGAGTTTCTTGGCTGTAGCCCTGCGTTCTTTAGCAACCTCAGTGTGTACAGTATGTCGACACTCTTCACGCATGTCTGTCACATACTTCAGAACATCACCTATTATAGGTATAATACATGACAAACAGGTAGTATCAGTTCCACTTTGGTTAACCTTTACATGACAGACCTTAAAAATAAAATGGAACATAAATTAGTGAATGTTGATAGGGTTTTTACAAGCAGCCAAAATGGGACTGGGTGTATTAGGTTTCAGCAGTTCAGCTAGATATCTAATCAAAGATATCAAAGATGCCTAAAAATTTCTCCACCAACCAGGACAGCAAGGCATCTCTGTGCAAATATGTAAACATCTGTACAAGCATAATGTGCCAATCAAAGTATATGACGTCATTGTAAAGGGGAATATAGGTCCTAAATAAAAGATGGTTGTCCAAACATTATCTGTCAATCAAACATGTCCTCTGTAAAGTGCCATATAAATGCAATTTTATTATTATTACTAGTGCATTTCCCACATGTGTGACCTTTGACCTATGTGTATGACCTTTCACCTCAGATTTGTTCTGTGCTCAGGTCAGCGGTTCTTTTGACCAAATTTGGTGGTCATAGGCATTTCTACGCAAATTGACCCTCTAGATGACATTTGATGGGTCACTCTGAAACCCTGCAAACAAAAGTCAGTCTGTCCTCCCCTACCTTCATGCTAAATATCAGCCCCATATGTCAGAGCATAATGAAACGCATAGCCGGACAGACTTGCAAATCTTTTTTTTTTTAAGTAGTATTGCATGTTGGTACACTAAAGTCTGCCCATTAAATAAAAATGGCTGATACAGTATGAGCTATAAAATCAATATCTATTAGCAACTAACCTCTGATCCTCTGCACAGTGGTAAGATAGTGGGCTCTCAATTCATTCAGCTTGACATCACTACTTCTTGTGTCATCTGAATGTTGATCTGTCTGCAAAATTACAAGAAAATATACACAGATGTAACCATTACAAAAACTACCAAGGGCTTGGCATTACACGATACAATATGTAACTGGCTATTTGAAAATTTTTTTAATGATCATTGTACATTGAAATGAAGGCATTTTGGGGAGGTTACCATCTTTCCTTGATGCATTTAAACCCAGATTTTATTTATAACACCAAATTGAACAAAGATTAGGACCACTTGTGTATACAGAGTGGTCCAAAAAGTTTACACTTTTTGGTCTGCAAATTTTTCAAAAGTGGGTGAACATATCAATTTTTTTAAAGGCATTTATTAACTACAATATCTTGTTAGAACCTGGTGAAAACTGCATTGAAAACAAAGCTCAAATAACAAAATGGTAGCTGTGTAGAGAAAAATGGTAAAAAACCACTTTGCACCACAAGTCTATGGGGCAATCATGGTTAACAATAATCAATACCACTGTGTGAACTGTAGGCCTACTCGCGTAACAAACTTCTGACCACCCTTCACATTTGTGTGAAGTGTTTACCGTTTGAAAATGGAGGAGAAAATATCTCAACCATGAACTGAAACAAAGGAATCACTTGCATACACTTTGAAATACATAATAATTAGGTTGATTTCAATTGGAGGGAATTTTTAAATTGAAAGGGCTTGCATGGTTTTCTTGTCAGTCACTTTAGCATCACTTTTAAAAGCTGTAGCTCATGATTGAAGCAGTGCAGGTCTACTTCAATCATAAATTTGTGGAGTCTATAGCTGCAAATGCCATGGGATATAAACGGCAATTTATTATATTTTTAGTTCAACACAGTAGCCCGGTTGCAAAAAGGATTTTCTCGCAATTGCATTTGAAATGCATGTACCTGTGTTTCTTGACAGATGGTAGAAAGGTTAGCTCCACCTTCATCTCTATTCCACCTCTCTCTCTCCCTTTGATGTTCTTTCTTAATCTTGAGAGAACAGTTGCATGTTTATTTTGTAACTCTGCAATACGTCCTTCCATTGCCTCCATTGTTGCAGCGTTTGCACACGTTAACCGACTTTTCAGGTATTTTACCTCGCGTTTCAGGTGATATTCTGTTTTCTGTAGTTCATTCCGGCTAGTTTGTAACTGCACACGTAAGTCCTTCAGCTCTTTTTCAGTTTTCTGGAAAGTGATTAAAACATGTGAGCTATGAGGACACATCAGGATTTGACATGGAGAAATTTGGGCCTTGAAGGAGAGACTGAATAAAAATATATAAAAAAAATATGCGACAGCTCCTGCATAAACAAATTATTATATTATTAAAATGAAACTAATATGAAGATGATACAACATGTTTTCTTCATGGAGATGATCAGTCATTTAATCAACTCTTCCAGACACTTCAAAACTTTGGTTCCTTGTCTGGTTGTAAAGTTAACACGTCCAAAAGTAAATGTGTGGTTCACTGAAGGGTTCTGATAACACTGCTTATGAAGCAATCAAATACACAGGACCCTCAGTGCTTATTTATGTTTTTTCTCTTGTAAAATTTTATGTGCTCTTTTTAAGTAAGTTAACCTAACCAAAATCAACCTAACCAAAATGGAACACACAACCACACACAGACAGACACACAGAAGGAATCTGCTGTTGCAAAATCCACCATGCCCTTTTAGGCCAAGGGGATAATACACTAACATCAGAATTTTGGAGAAAAACTGATTTTAGACATACATAGATATTGCTTTAAATGTACAGCCCAATTGCCATAAAGCTAGATATAAAAGCTAGAAGGTGTATTCCCAAAAGACACTGTGTCAACATGCAAAGTCAGCTGCTATAAAAGTGGACAATACAACCAACAAGCATCTTGAGTTGCTGTATACATTGTCATCCTGATTTTTTAAATTTAATACACTATTTCTGTAAGTAATTTTTGAGAAGAACGCTGAAACAGGAAATCCCCCAGTGGGCTCAGGCCCTTAATGCCCCCAAGACTGCCAATCTTGTAAAATGTACATTATTCAAAATCAGAGGATAAAATTCAGGTGGTTCCAATTCATTAATTGACATCTATTGGGAGTACACTATAATTTTAATACAATGGTCAATTCCCCTGTAGTAAGTTACCTCTTGATGTTTATCTAAAAGTATCTTTGTCTCTGATTGCCACTGCTTTTCTTTTTCTGCCAAAGTTTGTTGGAATTCTGAAGATTTCTGATGTACCAACTCAGCCTGGTGGGAAAAGAACAAGTATATATGTTATTAGTATAAAGCAGTGGCATTTATTAGGTCCTTTTTTAAAATGCTCCACATTGTAATACCATAATCCACAGCAGAGACAATCAAGTCTTCCAATCGTGTCCCACTTTAGTGCCTCCGACCAATCACTTTTTTTAAAATTTTGCAAAAATTAAAAGCATTTTTTTTACTCTCAGAAGTTTTGTCATGAAACAGCACACAAAATTAAATAGAAATCTACTGACATGTTTGGCAGATACCTAATAACTTCTGTCAACATTTCAATTTGATTAGAATTGGTTGTTGTTTGTATAAACACAATAGAGATGACCAGTTTCATGGGAAAGCACTCTGAGATTTATTGTAATATACAGTATCTATACTATACTATACACTCATAACCTTGAGCATACAACAACAAAATAAACACTAAGTCATCAGTGTTTTGAGTAAAGTTAACTTACTGAAAGCTTGATTTTTAACAAAGTTACTCTTATTGACCACCTTATTACCTTTTTTGATTTCCTTTATTTTTTGGCACAGTGGTTGAGAAATGAGAAATTGAAAAATGAAAATTCTGACATTTTGAGCTCCTAACTCCATTTCATTTCCATGCTAAGGGGGGAATGTGAAATAAAAATGTGCCACAAGGCAAATGTTGACATTTCAAGGGATCATAACTCCAGGATGCAGAAAAACACAAACTCTGCATGCGATGGAGATTTGGTCCATTATAGCATCTATCAATAAAAGGTGTACGAATATCCAAGTTTACTGCTTTCTAAAGGACACACAGGTTAACAGAAAAACTGCTGCTTTTAGCAGCTGTCAAATGCTATTTTTTGTTAAATACAGCATACATTATATACAATATAGGGTGATATCAAGCAAGAATGGCATTTTTTTAAAAGAACAAATTTAGTTGTAATTTGTATTTGTTATAATTGTGCCTCCCCTTGTCCGATATTGATATGGTTCTCAGATGTTCTTCTGATTGTGAATAAAGATGATTGTGCATAAATGTGTGGAGGGAGGGAGGGAGGGAGGGAGGTAGGATGAGGTGAGGTAAGGTGAAGTAGGGCAGGGGAGGGCAAGGGTGAGTAGGGTAGGGCTTAGGGTAGGGTAGGCCTAGGGTAGGGTAGGGTAGGTAAGGTAAGATAGGGTAAGGTGGATAGGTGTAAGGCAAGGTAAGGTAAGGTAGGATAGGGAGTGGGTGGGTGGGGTAAGGTAAGGTAAGGTAGGCAAGGTAAGGTAAGGTAGGGTAGAGTAGGGTAGGATAGTTGGTGGGTGGTAACCCCTTTATCCTGGTGTCACTATCTAACTAAATTTCACAGCATTTTCAACTGTACCTTGGATTTTTTTAATCAGATGTGAGTCTGTATATTAATTTAATACTAACTTCTGATTTCTTTTTCCACTCCAATTCCACCTCAGTAAGCCTTGCTTGGAGAGTCGTTTTATACTTTTCTTCACATACTGCTTCAATTTTGCTTATTTGTTCAGCAGTGTCTTTTTGGTATTTACTTTCAAGATCGGTCTTTGCTGAAATTAAGATATAAATACGTTTACTACAAGTTTAAACTTGATTGAAACCTTAAAGCGGCACTGGCACATTTTCACAAAATGTAAATTTCCAATTTGAAATTACTTTTTCCTAACTTTTATACTTACCGACTTCTAACAATACTATAGGCATGTTCCCGGACTAGGACCTATATACCGCCCAAGATTACAATAAGATTTGCGCGCTTCCATATACGCGCCCAACCCTATCGTAACATCTCTGATTCCCCAGTTATTTCCTACAAAGTCCCTCAATGTGAGGCATAGCAATAACGGTGGGGATGGAGGGCGGGATTCTCAAGTCGGTAAGTTAAATTAGGAAAAAGTAATTTTCAAATTGGAAATTTACATTTCCCTACACTTTTATACTTACCGACTTCTAACAATACTATAAGCATCGATCCAACAGCCGTATTGGAAGGTGGTGGATGGGCGTTCTCTGTCTCACTATCATTAGACCCACACGCAAACCCCCAATAATGATGTAATCAAAATTCCACACATTGCTAATCCTCTCCAAACAAATGTCTACCTCACCAGGTACTATAATGATAACAGGCCATTCATTCGGTACATATAATTGCAGAGATTTAAGTCTCTATACAAAATAATTTTTACAACATATGAACCTTTAGGAGGTCTTGGCTAACAATATTTTGGGGTTTCTTATAAAACAAGCATTACCACCTACTGTTTAAAATTACCCACCGCTCCAAAAGTAAGCAATCAAAACTGATTCCACCCTTCCCAAGCAAGTTCCCAGGAGAGACCGGAAAAAATAGTCCAATCCCTTGCAATATCACTGAAATAGTATCAAAAATGGACCAGTCTTGTATATTGGGCCTCAAAAAGACTTGCATATGATTATAAACGAGTCAAAGGTGCACAAAAGCCTACTGCTTACCCCTCAAATGTAATAGTTGTTTACCGACACCTGGGTTGATTCTATTTGACAGCAATACCCTACGAGCCTACAATGGTACATGAAAGTTCTTAGGCCTGCATGTCACCAACAATAGTGAGGCTTTGATTAAAAACACCCCCTTCTCATGGTTTCTTCCTTTCTTCAGCCTTCTTATCTACGTTTTATTTGAGCCGAGCTACGACTCTAGTAATTGCCCCTCCTTCAATGAAGTCTGGCCCCGCAACATGTCCAACGTAAGTCACTCTTTCGTTGGACTTATTTCGTCACCAGAATTCCGTCAAAAGGCTAGATTGTCTGTCCTTACAGACTACGAACGCAATACAAATGATTTCTCTAATCAACATTCACAACTGTTAGATGCAAACTCTAATTGCCATTCAGTTCTTTAATGAGGCCTCGGTGGACATTCTAGGAATCGGTTTGCTTTAGGTCTTTTGCCTGTTTCATCAAACAGGAGTCCCTTGGTAAATGTTAGGAATATAGATCTTCTGTTCCTATAAACCATCAGTGTACCAGTAAAAACTCTTGTCAAACAAATAACTTACACGAAAACTGGTTGCATGACTGATGTGGAATGGGTTTTAACAATCCACTATACAACTGTATTGTAACTCATATTTTGCTTGGGTGTTCCTTGCTGATATCACAATATTTTTTCATCTTTTTTCAGAAAACACTCTTCCATGACTGTTTTCAGGCTACTATGTTTAAGACACATGGGTCTGGGTGCCCATATTTGGGCTTAATTTTAAAAATTTATATAGCCTCCGTTTTTGTTTAGGCAAATAAATCCAGGCGTGTCATTCTCACACCTGGACACAACAGTCCTGCTGCTGTTTGTAATTTACCGACCAAAAACCTGCCCACCTCTTATCAAGATGCGCATGAATCATATCCTTATGTGACCTTCATTCTGTCAATTTAGTGGCTTGCGAACACAACTTGTGGCTTGGGATTCGCCCGTGTTTGCACAGAGAGATACTATTGGATCATTAATATTTTCCTAAAAATTCCAATGAATGTTTTGAGTTAATTAAGTACTGCTTCACTTTTCTGATTGTTAGCAACCCTCCCTCGAGGATATTGCTAGCGTATGATACAAAGGGTTTTACGTACCATCTCTTGCTCTAAAGTACTCTGTGTTTTGCCATGGTTTATGTACTGCCATGGCAAAATTTCCCCACTTTTTGGGTCATTAATTGGCAGAGACTCCAAAATTTCTAGACTTTCAAACTACCTTTTCCTATGTTAGCTCTATTTACTGCTGTCAGTCAATTACATGAAGACAAAAATTGTAAACGGTTCATGGCCATGCAATCAAATTCACGGAACTACAACTACCGTTAGATAAAAATCTTATCCGTGGATCTATCCCTAAAAAGCTGTCCTTAAACTCAACAGCCTAAGAAAAAAGCTGTACCATCTCTGCACAACATCACACACAAAGTTGTACTTGGCTATTGTCTGGTCAAGTTTCCGAATGATATGAGCTACATTCCGATTTGTCTCTGAAACTCATTGTTTGACATTCAAGATCTGGTCAACTCTAATGCAATCAAACTGTTGAACGAACTGATAGGCTTGCGAAAGGTTCGTACTGATTTATCAAGTCGACCTAAACAAGCTTGAATTGGCTGTGGAATAACCATTGGAGACAAACCTGTCTTTAATTGGTAACAGGTCTGGAAAAACAAAGTTTATGAATACAAACCCTATTCATTGCATTACAAACCTTAAGTGTTTTGTGCTCAGGATGCATTGGAATGCAAAATACATTCATTATTAAGGTCTAAAATGTGGGACCCAGCTTTGTACAAAATTTGCAATTTTACATGGGGACTTCCACAAGCAGTCCATGGTTCTCAAGTTAAACTAATGTAGGACAGGCTCATGCATGTACAAGCCTTCGCTCATGGAAAATTAAACCAATGGCGTTTAACAACGTAATGGATCTTCGATTGTCGAGAGTAGCCTAAAGCGATTTCAGTATTAGAATACCATTGTTAGTCCCACACTTCCTGCTAGGATCTAAAGATTACAGACATATCATGTCAGAATGGGCCTCAAACTTTGAAGAATATTTTAATGTTTATATCAACACTTTGGGAAAGCATGTAATTTCCCAACACCACTGCATCATTTGCGCTTAATGAATCGGCAATATTTGAAAACCTTGCAAAATTTCAAATTGGCAAAATTACCTTGTTATCGAAAAAACAAATTCTTTGTTTTTACTGTCCTACTTTAGTGTTACCAGCTTTGAAGTAAGAGTAGGACGGGGTGGGCTTGTTGGTTGTTTGCTTAAGGTGTCTATACAGAGAAAACCAGGTGATATGGGAAAATTCGAACATGAAGTTTTGGCCAAATCGATTCATTTTTGTTTGGGATAAGTGTACGTGATAAATATTATCACAGGCAAAAGTTTAGTCTGATCTACCCCCCGTGGTTACGGAGATATACATACCCCCCAGTAGAGGCCCCCTGAGACGCAAAATTGAGTGAGGGTAAAATGTAGAAAAATCGGCTTATATTACATTAGCAACTCGTTTTTATTTTTGCAGTTCAAAAGCACTATGTTTCTTTTGTTTTCCATGTTGTAGCCTCCGATGTTTATTAATTTTCAAATGCTGTTTACATTATGATTGGTATCCATCCAAGAAATCCAGAGGGGGCTTCGGAGGGGTGACCCCCTTAAATGTCCTTTAAAAATGCCCAAAAAATGCAGTTTTACAATGGCTATTTTTACAAAAATAATACAATTGTGATCTATTCTTGTCTTTTTTGTATTAGCACAAGGGGTATTATTCCTCTACAACAAATAAATTGTCTTGGGGCGATGTACAGTGGTTTGTAAAAAAGAGTGTTTCTAGAGAGGATTTTTATTATTTGTTTTTTTACCCGTATTTATTCTTAAATTGCAATTATCTGTATAATCTAGGAGCTGCTTTGGGGTTGACAAAATTAAGAATTTCAAGTACCAAATATTTGTTTGAAATGCTTCTTAAAATGTTGAGCTTTAGGGTAATGCTTACTGTAATACATTAACCCCTCTTCTCTAACGAAGGGGCGGGGTTATGGTTACCCCCTATCAGGGGTTTTTTTCCCCGGCTGCTAAAACCCCCGTTTTTTGGTTCCAAATTATTTCATTAATTGGTCAATATGAACATTTTTCCCATCCTTTTCATCCAAAAACAAACATCCCCCGGGTTATGGGTAAGATACAGGGTGATCCCAAAGTGTGGTTGGGGTGTGGGGGGGCGGGGGGGGGGGGGAGGGGGAGGGATGGGGGGGGAAACCCCCCCCTTTCGGGGAGAGAAGTACCAAACAGGCCTAGCACAACACAGAAAATCACAATACTTGATTTTGGGTTTCCATATAGAATAGCATGGTTCTCATCTTTCCAAATTGATACCCCAAAATGGAGTACCAAACATGCCTAGCCATTTGTCACAATGACGTCATTAAGGTACATAGAGTCGCATGTTTGTTAGCGAAATGGGTCAAATTTTCATTAAGAAAAACATTCAATTTCAATTTTTGCCAAAAAATATTAGGATATCGATTTCATGCGGTTTTTGGCTTTTCTTACTTGATGGAAATGAATAGTTAGATAATGAGAGCAATTTAGTGTTATAACATAATGTTTTTTTCGAGTCGTAAATGCAAAAATATCAATTTTCCACCCTAATATTCAGTAAGTTTCCCATTACTTTCCTCAAACATATGACGTCATAGTGACGTTCATATGGGAATGTTGGTTACTATTTGATACCCAATGGAAAGAAAGAAACTTTAAGTACCCTGTGGTACCAAATTTACAGGAGTCGGATGTTCAGTACGGAAAATCACAGGGGGTGGTCCCACCCCCTCCCCCTTCGGCGGGGTTTGTTACAAAAAATGGCCAGGTAGACGAGGGGTTTAAGTACACAAAGTGTTTCTATAGTTCTGATATAGGTTCACTTAACAAGTAATATAATTTCATTGTTTTTTTTTACAATGCTAAAAATTCCTTTTTTATTACAATAAAATACAGCGCTCACTGGAAACGCATGTTTGTGAAAGGGGTCAAAGGTCACGGGGATCATCAGACGGTTCAAATTTGTGTTAAATTGCAGTTTGGAAGGATGTCAAGGTCATATGGGGGTCTTCAATCAGAGGACAATTGTGTACAACCCCTATGAGTCACCCCATAAGAGTGTACACACCATATGAGTCTGGGCCAGTGGTTCTTCAGACCCAAAACCTGTATGAAGTCATTGACGAGTGTGTTGAAAGAGTATTGAGTGCAAAAGGGTAGGGTTTACATTTTTACAAAAACGAGACACACAGGGGGACAACTACCAAATATATACTAATAATCATAAGAAAATAATAATATTTGTATTTTAACGGTCAGAAACAGATGACCACTTTTAAAACGTGATCAAGGCGGCCTGTGCGGCTGCCATCGAAAAGGCGGCTGTGCGGGCTGCCATGAAGGTGCTCAGCACATCAGAGAAACATAATACCGAACAGATTTATGCCAAGAAGCTCGATTTTCGACGGAGGAAGGAAAACCGGAGTAACCGGAGAAGAGAAAAACTGCGGGAACGAGTAGGATCGAGAAAAGAAAACAAATTCACATAAAGCAACCGAGGAACGCGCCCCTGTCGGGAATCGAACCGAGACCTCATTGGTGAAAAAGGCGAGGGAAGATACGATGCGGCCAAACCTGTCCCTTTGTGAACTTTGCACCCCCCCATATGGTTTGCCACCCCCGGGGCTTTGGGTCAGTGATTTTCTTAACAAGTTTGGTGGTCATAGCATGTCATTTCAGGGACAGAGAAACAAAATTTAGAATGTCAAAGAATGCCCCCTTACATTCATTCATGTGACCTTTAATCCCGTGTGTAGGCCCAAGTGGATCTTGGTCAGTATCCTTTGACCATGATGAGTGAACATAGCATGTATTTTAGGTAGTAAACATAGAATTTCAAGGAAACCTCTTTAATCAGTCACTGTGATTTTAACCCAATCTGTATGGCACCCATATGAACTTTTGGGCCACTGGCTCTTATGACCAAATTTGGCTACAATCGGCACAAACACTGACAACAAGGAGTGTTGAAAGTGGCATGGTTAATCTGAGAGGTGATTGAATATAAAGGTAGAATTTCAAGAACTGTGAAGGCACCAACAAATTGAATTTGACCTGTAAGCTTGCTTGTAGTATTTACTTTTAGGAGACAAAGTTTTTCCTGTACAAGCTCGAAAAAGTAGTTCATGGACTGTTAAAAAAATCCCAGGTATATAACCGGTATCCTTTCCATTTAGTGGTGGGCACCCCAGACATATCAGTAGGAATATGCCAAAGACGCATAAACATTGGCTAGGAAGATTTCAGGATGGGGGGGGGGGGGGAGTGGGGCACCGCGAGGGGCACTGGAGTGGGGGGGTGGGCGAGTGATGGGTGGAAGGGCAGTGGCGCTACCAGCGAGGGGTGGACAATTTCCCCAACGTTTCCCCCCCCCCCCCCAGGCCCAGAAGAAAAATTGGACGCATCATTTGTGGCAAAAAGTCAGCGATTTGGGGGCCAACACTCACCAAATTGGCCAATTTTGGGGGCCAAAATTTGTTTAAAAATCTCAAAATTTGGAAGTTCCCCCTCCCAAAAAATTCCACTGTTCCCCTGTTCTCCCCCCCCCCCCCCGAAAAAAAAGTCTGCTCTGCCACTGGAGAGGGGAAAGCTTGGGAATTTGATTGTTTTGTTTTTAAATGTGTTAAGAATAGGGGGGCCGGTCATGGTCTTGGGGGGAGGGGCGGTCGTTCTATCTTGTGCATGAGCCCCCGCTTCCTAAGCCAATGATAACCATTAAAAGGGTCAATTTTAAGGGTTCGAACTTTGGTGAGGGGGACATGAGCGCTCTATGGTACAAAAAACAATATTTGTGAAGCGGAACAAGAGGTCCCAAAGAGGTGTCGATATGTGGTCAAAGAGTGACCCTGAATGACATTGACCTCATCTGTACCCCACATAAGGCCCTTGTATCAATGTATAAGTACACCAAATGTGAACTACGGCACTAAACACTAGACAACATTTTAACCAAGTGTATACACCACACGCACAAGATATAATGAACGAACTCCGTGAACCTAAATGGCCTTTGACCCAACTCCTCCTATCTGTTATCCCACTTTTTTCACGTATTACCATAGAATGAACTTGATCCTCACGCACTAAAAAGCTAGAGAATATTTAATTATAAGTATAAATGAACGACAGCAGAGGGAAGTGGTAGGGGGAATATGCAGCCCTTTAGGACTTTATTTCGTGCCTCTGCAGCATTAAGGACCCCCATTTTGGGCAAGGTTTGCCTTGTAAGCTAAAATTTAGCCCAAAATTTTAATTCCAGTGGCTGACATCCCCTACCTGTGAAAATGGTGGAGTGGCCCTCCCCCAGTTATAAAAAAAGCATTGGTGACAATTGTCATGTGGGTAATTAGATTTGATTTGATCATATGAAATATTAGTGATTTGTAATAAGAATGTGCGGGGTTTATTTCAGATGGACACTTCAAATTTTTTAAAGCAGCCATAAGGAGTGTTTGTGGGGAATAATGTGTGTTTTGTGACAGTGTAATACACCGAAAATGTCTCCTGTTGGGGTTTTGGGCGTTTTGTAATTTTGTTTCCATATTTGAAAGGAATAGAAAAACACTGTTTGCTTAAAGTCACAAGGTTTCATCAAGTAACTTTATTTTATTCCTGTTGTCGGCGGAAATAGACCTTCAAATCATACCTGTGTGTAAATAAAAGATAGTTAGATACGTGTTGTAATATTTCAATAAAAAAATATAACATTCTTGGCATTTAAAACAATTTTCAAAGGAGTTAGGGCGGAAATAGGAACATACCCCCTCCCCATCTGCTATTTAGGATTTGGTGAACTTTGCTCCGCTTTATGGGCCTAAGGCTAAAGTAGACTCTGTTTAAATACTGATTCTTTACATGAAACAAGCTACTGAGAATAACCTCCAAATTGCTCATTGTAATATGAGGCAATTTTGTTAAAAATTATGGCTTTAAGCAGGAAAAAATCTAGAAACACTCATTTTTTTCTGGAAGGAAGGAAAAAAATTGATAAACTCTATTGGAAAGCATTCACTTGTATTCATGTTTACTCCACTTTCACCTGATACATGTGATTAATTTGTGCCAACGAATAGAGGTAACAGTTTTGCTGTTTTTTGTAAAAATTGGCAAAATAGCAATAGAAAAACCACATTTCTAAAATCGCAACAAAACGCCCGATCTAAATTAATTTTGTTTTTGATTCTTATAAAAAATCAAAAAATTAAAAATATTAAAAAAAAAAATGAAAAAAATATTGATGCGTATTTTTTTAATTGCTTTAAAATTACAAGGCTTTTTTAAAGCTAAATTTAAAGATCGCCTAGGGGGAAATTCCGACCCCACTAGCAAATCTGAGGGGTGGTGGTTGGAATGGTAATTTCTTGTATAAGACATTTAAAGGTCATTGGTTGAATGAGTTATTAAATATTCATATTGAAATTAATGCTACCTACAAAAAATGGCAGTGCCAAAATGAGAAAATGTCAGCCATATTCTGGTCACTTTTGGGGTATTATTAAGGTAAAAAGCGAGGGGGGATATTAAAGCAAAACTAAGGGGGTCAGATTTGTTAAAAATTTCTGTGCCAAGTATCCTTTCACAACTTCATTCCCACAGCAAAAAAAAATGAACAATTTCGGCCAACCTTCTGTTCCAGCCAATGCCCTGGGTTATATTCAGTCATACCACTTAAGATGCCATTAGTTTTTACTTTCATTTTCATTACTTGTACAGGATTTCAAAAGACTCACAATGTGGTTGAGGCTAAGAGTGCCTGAGCGTACATTGCCCTCTACCTCGATATCTTGTCTTAGTTGCGACATTAATCACTTGGCCACTTGTGCTTCTCTAGCAGCAAAGTTGTACAATTTTTTTGGCCATGTTTATTATCCAGTCATGGTAGGCTGGAATATTAATGTTAAAACCCTTGCAACCAAGATTATTACTGCACTTTGTTGGGATTTTGGGGGTCACATGTATGATAGTTCGATTTGAAATTCAATTCAAAAAACAGCAGAATATTGACTTAAATGACAAAGACTGGTAGACTATGTTATATTTGGTGAAAAAACCTCAGCAAACTATAATGGCTGGCTATCTTTAATCATTGGAGGGATTCTTTAAGCCCCTCTCTCCTTGCCCACTTAGTTCAAAGCTCATTGTTTTAAATCTTGATCAATATGTTAGTTGCAAACTGCATTTTGAAAATGTCCATTACTTGCTTTTCAAATTCCAGATCTCTATACAGAAAACTGCTTGTATTGTGTTGGAAGCTTAAAACCACAGCCCTCCTTTGGGACCTTTAGGATTTCTTATTTTCTCCTATTGACCAACTCATCTCCATTCCCAAGAGTTATTGGCCCCATCTTTGCTGGCCTTTATTTACAGACATACTGGGGATTCTGCACTATCCTAAGAAGCCATTGATTCAATTGGATAGTTTATTTACAGCTAATGTTCACCCAAGAACTTGTAACTAAACTCTTTAGTATGTAACTTAGTCTTGACTTGCTTGTTGAAAGCATGGTCAATTTGTGATAATTTGCTGAGATAGTTTTACAGCATAAGATCACCAGTTGGATTGATAATAAAACTCTTAAAGAATTCACAAACTCTATTACCAGCTTGAAAGGCTTGCTGGATGGAAATGCCATTATTTTTGTGTCGACTTTTATAATAAGTTATGTTCCATGTTAATTAGGTTTAACCTGCAAAATCAGGTAAGTCACAACTCGTCAATTAATTTTCAACTCATGACCAAGTTTGGAAAAGTTGGCTGGATTTAACCGATTAATTCTATAAATTTTTCCATAATTGATAACCCAAGAAAAGCAGACTAAAACTCTTTAGGGTTTTTCATTATTTCACCAGCTTTTTCAAAGCTTGCTGGAATTGAACAATAAAATCATAATTGGCATAATGAAGTTTTAAAAGCCAAAACTGAGTTCATTAAGAACCCAGAAGAAATCTTTTTTGAAAATTTTTCTTTTTTTAATTCTTAATTTCACCAGGCTTCAAAAGCTGCTAGATTAAACCGATAAGTTATATTAATTGCTATGATCAGCTATTTCAGGCCTTCACACAAGAACCCGCAGAGACTGAACCAACCACTTATGTGCTTTTGGCAGAATCTGACCAAGTTCACCCAAGCACCGGTAAACTCTTAGAATTTGTAATCATCAATTTTTCCCAGGTTTGAAAAGCTTGTTGCCCTTCCACCGATGAATCGTAAATTGCTACGACAGAGTCTACAGATTTGTCCCAAGAACTACCCCAAGTATAGAGTAAGCTAAAATTCTTTTAGATCAGTTGTTACAAGGTTGCTTGAAAAGCTTTCTTGTTTTGAAAACCACGACAGTCTACAAAAGTTCTTCCACGAACTACTCCAAGTAAGAGTAGGCTAAAATGTACTTTTAGATTCATTTACAAGCTTAAAAAGCTTGCTTGTTTGAAAACCAATGATTATAATTCCGTGCGAGATAGATAGCCGATCTACGCTAAGGCCTCACCTTTGTGAACCAGTATATTTAACCAATAAATCACGAGTTGACTGTAGACTACCCGTCATGGCAAAGTTCTCCCCAAGAACAGCAGACATAAAATCTTTTAGGATTTTTTAACTCTTATTCATTTTATATCAGTTTGCAAGGCTGAATGGACCATAAATTATTTGCTATGATCCTAGATAATCTGTATGCAGCAAAGTTCACCAAGAACCAGTCAAGCATAGAATTGAACTATAAAATCATAATTGCAAGATAGTCTTCATGTACAAAAGACCTCGCCAAGAACCAGTAGACACTCTTCCCAAAATTGTCGATTACTATTATTGCTGAGTAAATGATACTTTGATGGCCATCTACAGCTAGTTCACACAAGCACCCGTAGATTAAACCATGGAGTCTAGTAAATAATAACTTCAATTTTTATGATATGGTTGTGCTATAGTTCATTTTCACACAACCCCGTAGTCGTTTTTTTTTGTTTTAACTTTTTCACCACCAGGTTTAAAAACTTGCTGGCTTGAGTGACCCATGAAATCATATTTTATAAATGTATACAATCTACAGCAAAAGTTCACCCAAACAAGTGGATTGGCACTACGTATTATTTGAATCATCGTATTAGCTTTTTTTTTTCCGGCTTGAGAGCTTGCTGGGTAACAGCTAATATTGGCCTTATGATTATAACAGTCGACAGTGTCAATTTAAGTTTCATTCAAGAGCATTATTAGAGTAGACTGATTTTCATATTTCCAGGCTTAAAACAAGCTTCTGGATTTAACAGATGATAGCTACGTCTACAACTAAGGTTCATCCATGAGAACCTGTAACTAAAACTTAACATATTTTTCCCACTGAGTTTTGGAATTATAATGATGGCACTAAGTATTCTTGAATCATAGTAATAATTAGCTTGTTTTGCCGGCTTGAGAACGCTTACTGGGTTACAAGCTATGATTATACAGTCTACAGTTTAAGTTCACATGCACGAACATTATTAAAGTAGGCTGAGTTCCATATTTTCCAGGCTTAAAACAAGCTTACTGGATTATAATGAGTATATGATTGCTTTCAAATGCCCCTCATACTAGGAGCTTGAAAGCAGGACAAGTCTCAAAAAAAGTTCACCCATGAGAACTGTATACTAAAACTTCCTAAATATTTTTGAGATCTGAGTTTTCTCATTTTGGAATTATAATGATTGCTATCAAATGCCCCTCATACTAGGAGCTTGAAAGCAGGACAGTACATGAATACAGCTGTGTCGCATTTCACGCTGGTAGCCTTCCTTGTCGCTGTCAGCATTGACTGAACACCGTAATTACTTGTTATTTTGCCGCGCAAGACCGGCAAAGGTGCAAAATTTGGCAGTCACTGGCAGTATTCATGATGCGCGTACATGTGAAAATCTTCCTAAAAGTGAACACAATGCGTGGAAAAATCGCCGATTACACTCGGCAATTCCCTACAAAGATGATTCGGTCCCAGAGGGTTCCCTTCAATAATTTCGTTGAAATCAGGTCCCTTTTTGAAAACAGTCAATGTCCCTGAAGAAGCCGCACGCCTTTACTCCAGGTACGCCCGAAATACTGGGGAATCAGAGATGTTACAATAGGGTTGGGGCGCGTATATGGAGCGCGCAAATCTTATGTAAATCTTTGGGCTGGGATATAGGTCCTAGTCCGGGAATAGGCCCTATAGTATTGTTATAAGTCGGTAATTATAAACCTGTAGGGAATTTGAAATTTCTTCATTTGCTCTCAAAATGATAGTCTAGGCCATTGGAAGAACCGGAGATATATTTGTACATATGAAATTACAATACCCAAAAACGGATAGGGACATTAATGAGGATAAAGACATCAGGTAATTTGTAGCCAACTTTTTAGTTTTCCGCATAACTTTAATCACAATGTTTATATTACATGAATATTTTTGACTCGTACTCACTGATTTAAAACCACAAAGGTTAATAGACTGGTCAAACAGTGTGCATAAGCGTGGGAAACATGCATACGGTCGTTTGTGTCTTGTGTTAACCGCCGTGTTCGTCGTCTGCTGAATTTAACGTCGCCGCGACCTAAATTAATATAACGTTCTGTTACACCCATAAGGAAGCTGATTTGGTCTTAATCATTTCGGGTGAGGTGAGGGCTTTTGTATATAAAAGCCTTGCAACCATGCAAAAATATTAATTTTGAAAAATCTTGAGGGCGCACTATTTTTCAAATGTGCCAGTGTCTCTTTAATTATATAACAGGATAAGCAGCAATTAGCTAATTCAGAACATAAAAAAATCATGAAAATCCAAGTTTGGGTATTTTGTTACTGGCATGGATGAGCTAACATAACCTGTAAGTGGTTGGGTTGAAATCTGTGTATTAAAGACAAAACAGTACATTTTATCTGATACTTGAGATCAAAAAAGCTTTCCATGTAAATATCCTAATTTTAATCTTTTTATGCTGATATTTAAGTGATACACCTTTCTTTGTTTCTGCATAGAAATTGTAGAATCAGTAATCACTTGCAAAATTGAAAGATCTTTTGTTCAGTCTGAAAAACTCAAATATGGTATTTCAACTTTTTCGAACATGACTGTTTCACAGATATCTGCATCATTTGGTCCATATTTCCAAAGGCATAAACCCCAACATGCAATTCCAACCATGCGTAGAGGCATAGGCTCATGCACCAAAGACTGATTGTCCAAAACCATTATTTACCTTTACCCAGAGTGGCTAATGCACCAAATGATGCACAACAAGTTTGGTTGCTTTCAAGAGATCTGCATTTGCGGTTTCAGGGACAGAATAAGTTGACCATTTGACGGTGAAGAACAAATCTCGGCCATGAAAAACAATCTATGAACATTTAAAGCTTATTAAAAACAAAGTTGACTTATGTGAATTAATGTTTCTGTGAGTCAAAAACCTGACTCAAATAGAGCATGTTTTGACATTTGAAATCATATTTTGTTTGAACATGCATGCTCTACCCATACTACACATGCAAACCTATCACAGTCCGCACTGCACTGATTGACAAATCTTGACATGCGCGCAATTGGTTGGCTAATTCTGTCCCAGACTATAGTAGGGGAAGGTTATGAGTACAATTAGGTGGCATGAGTGCATTATGGGGAAGGATCTGGGCGCTCACCCCAAGTGATATTATTTTGGTCTTGGAAACTACAATGATGTGCATTATGATGACGAATCCTAATAATGGAGCAGCCACTAGCCTAGCATAACCTTATATCAACCCTCATCTTACGATGACGATCCTCATGGAGCCAATAGAAAGATTAAGGAAAAGGACAACAATTTGTGTGAAGTAAGAATCAACACATGGAATACCAGAACCTTACTTCAACCAGCCTCACTAGAACTTCTACTAAATGGATCGCTGCTGTGTAGAGCTACTTGGTGTCTCCTAAACAAGATGGTTGGAAAGAGCCATTTCACAACATCTGAAGGCCATGTGCAGTTTATTTCTGTCGATGAAAAAGTACATTTGGCACAAAAAGTATCTCAGGATGTTTTTCGATCAGTATTGTGCCAAAGTCCGATAATTTTGAAAATTTTCGAAATATGCATTTTGTTACCTAGGTATTGCTCTTTCATTTAACACCTCACTTGTAAAAAATCATGCAAAAATGGCTGAGATAGAATGCCTGAAAGACGTAAAACCCCCAAACCAAAAGTTGCAGTTTTGGGATTTTTCAATGGTCACTGTGTGGTACAAGAGTAAATAAACGTAATTATAGACCAGTTAACATTGTTTACGTTCTGAGTCGGTCACGTGACCCGGAAGTTGCTGCTGGCAGGCAAAACATTAAGCGGTCACTGTATACCGCTGTATAGTCGATCGGTTGAGTTTAATTTACTATCGTCATAACACGCTTTGGAATCACCATAAATATTGTTCTAATTACTTAATTTTAAAACTGCCCGCATAATCAACAATGCCAGACTTTGGTCTTAGGTCGGTTGCGCTAATCAATGACTCCAAAAGAACGAAATCGACTGCAATTTTTGGGCGAGGTAGCCTACGGGCTACCCGCTCTATTCGCTTGGGTTTTGACCTACTTTTCAAAAAGCAGTGTTGCAGAAATATTCGTGCCGTTTATATCCTCTAAAATCACATGTATGGTAGTTTATGAAATGTTGTGCAATTTTACGTCATATGTATATGTTCCTCAATAAGTAGGCCCCAGCGAAAACATGAACATACATCTACAAAAAGATATTAATGTTCGAAAGAGTCGAAATACAAAGCGATCACACTTCCACACATGCTTACCGTCTTGAGCGGTGGGGAATAAAAACACGACGGGGTAACACTAAAACAAAAACATGACTATAGAGTGCGTAACAGGCAACAGGGAGTGCGGCCAATAAATCCCAAATTTAGACAATCACCATTGGTTAAACACGTAAAACGAAATATTGACGAAAAAAAATTATGAAATTAGTATATGTTGTCAAGGAATATTTTATTGTATTTTTAAGTGATTTTGGCTGGTTTACAGCGTCTTTAAATCGTTATGGTGCAGTTGAATTAACGGGATGCTTTTTAAAGGGGGATGGCCCCGATTTTAATTAAAGGATATTAAAGTTTTCATCTTGATAGATCGCCCTTCATCCCAATACCCCATCTGTAAAGTTTTGCACCAATATTTCAATCCTTTGGCTGTGAGAGCTAAAAGCGTGATTTTGTAAGTGACCTTTACCTCGATGCGTATGACCTCTGATCTCATTTTTTTAGTAGCATAGATAGATTGCAATTGCACACTTCTTTAAAATGTGATATTTACGATTCAATACGGTGGAATGACACGTAAGATGTCATGAAGTAACGAATGTTCTAAGTTTGTATATGAATTGAAATAGTGCAATGGCGTGGATGAAACATTTTTGAAAACATTTAAGTTTGGGTGACAGAAGTAAAATTTAAGAAATAAAATGAAGTCATTGGGTGACAATTGTTGCTGAACGTGGGAGCTTACATTTTGGGAAGGGCTTTATAATATTTAAAACAAAATGTTATTTGAGCACGTTGGTACGTGTGCCGAATCCTGTAAGATACCTAACGTCCGTCGGCATCAAAAATATCTGGAATTGCTTCTTCCAGTTCTGCTGGTGAGTCTGCAGTGGTCAATCTTGTGGTGGGTAAGTATAGCGTTGATTGTTTTCCCGAATAAGGTGTATGTTCTATAGGTATTTGATTGGTCCCATTTTCCCTTTAAAAGTCGTAAATGTAAGAGGGATATGAAGCTCCTATTCACTCTGTGTTTAAATATTTACGTTCATGTATGCCTTGGCTAAGTAGGGTGCAAAAAGTCCATAAGTCACTGGAAAAACTCCCTTCCCATAACCTTTTACATGGAATATTTCCCCTGTTACTCTGACTCGCCCTTTCCTTTTTAAGGAATTTTTATTAACCCATTTCTCATTATAGCTCAAAAAGCTGTGATCCAAATTCTACAAAAGTATACATTTTTATGAAGCATATTAGAGGGATTTGCAAATCTGCAAAGTTTGGATATGAGATATTCAGTGTGTACTAACAAATATACAGGGTGATACGACAAAAAAGTACATAAAAATAACATATCTTTGAAAACACATGCATATTTCCAGACATTATGAAATGCATGTACTAATAAATCCCTTTCCCTGTGTTATTTGTAGCACATTCAATAGGCATTGTGCTATACAGGGTGCAAAAAAGTTGAATAATTATTAAAACAAATGTGTTAATTTTTAATCATGACCAAGTGTTAGTAGACGTGAGCTTATAGGTGATGAACAAGAAAAAAATAGAAACAAAACAAAAAGCGATGTATGCAGGCTCAATGCTGCATGCAGGTAATGTAAAGGATATGAAGCAACGAACACTGTCACTGGATGAAGCGAGTGTAACCCGAATTAACATGGCTATATTGGACCAATATATGTCCCATTTTACTCAATATCGGACCAGTATTGGCTACAGTTATCGGTCCAATATTATTTGCTCAACGGCCCAACATTGGACCAATATTGGGCCTGGGCCAATGTTGGCAACATATTGGCCATTCTGGTATAAATATTGAACCAATATTGGGAATATATCAAATTTTTTTAATGCAAAATAAATATATTTTCACCCTGCTTTATTTAAAATAAATTAATTAAACAATTTGAGCTAGTCAAATAGTTTATTTTTTTTATTGAAATTGGTATTATATAGTATAATATTTTTGAAATATTGTGTTCTGATCAACACATCGTCCTTGAGAGATTTTAGCGTATTTCTGTATGTTTTTATTGTTTCTCACCCTGCTATTTTTTAGGCCCACAATTAGCCTTAAGCCAGTATTGGGCCAACGTTATCCATAATTGGCTCTATTTTGGCTGTTGGTCGATTGGCAATATGATGCGCCAATATTAGGCCATTAAAGGATGCCGATTATGAAGCCTATATCACATTGCCATTGGAACACCAATAGTGGCCCAATATAACGTTAGCCACTTATTCCGATAGCAAAGATTAACCGATGGGGAAACCATTGGGCCAATATATGCGTGCTATCTGGGAAGACTTAAGTTCTACGATGGAGCTTATCAGTTGGAAGCTTACAGTATTATTTTGATTTGGGAACTGGGATCCTCTCTTCAACTTCCCGCAGGACAAGATGATGGTGGATAGACCTGGTAGTACCCTCTACTTAGCCCTACATTTGGATAGTTATTTTCCGTGTCAATTACCCCAAGCCTATGGTATAGCTAGGTCTGGTCTTGGCCTTGGTAGGCCTATCAACAACCAGCCTAGCTAATAGTAGGAAGTTAGGACGCTAAATGATAGAAAATAAATGTCACGGGATGTAGTTTTGACCAATCAGTAAACAAAGACTATGTATTCGGCATATAAAACGAATATTGATTGGTCAAGTTATATCGGGTGATGAATGCGTATTATCGCTCCCTCGTTGGCCTAGCATAACTGGCCTACTATCTATGTAGGCTAGCATACCTGGCCTACTAGACTATGTAGGTCTAGCATACATGTAGGCATAGCATACTATTTAGGCCTAGCATACTATGTCGGCCTAGCATACCTGGCCTACTAAACTACGCCTCGGGTGATAGTTATTTTAGTCCAGGTATGCTAGGGCAACTTGGGAGCGATAATCTCCATCATCACCCTCATGACCAGTCAATAGTTGTTAATATTTAATAACTTATCGATTGGACAGTACATAATATGTGGAAGTAACCAAGTTCTAAACCTGTACATGTCATGTACGTACCCACGGTAGGCCTACATGTGCCAGTTTGCGGTAAGAATCTGTCCCAGACTTGTTGAGACACAGCGCCCAGGCATCCTTCACTGCACTCTTGTCAAGACTCTCTTGTCATTTGATTTCTGCCCCGCGTTAACCAGGGCACGGATGATACAAAACTGGGAGTTAGGAAACTAAAAGAAGCACTTCTTCACATAACCCCATACAAAGATTATTATATAAGCATTAAGGGATCTGTATGCTTTTAGAGACGCGTGCGTGAATGGTCTTGGTGTGTGGATGAGGTAGATACAATGTCTGGCTGCTTAGTCACGATTGCAATCTTTTTTTGTTATCCTTCCCAACACTTAGCATGTAACTCATGAAGGATCGGGTAATTGTTCTCAGATTTTGTTTTCACAGGCGCTCCAAGTACTCTCTGCGATTGGTTTCAGATACATCTTTAACTATTTCACATTCACGTTCCATCTTCAACCGATTAATATCTCGAAGAAAAGTTCGCGAAAAACTCCACCACAGATAGATGCTAAGATTACACGCCGGGGTGATCAGCACTGTTTACTAAGCTGGGACAGCTGGGACCTCGAAATGTTTTTGCCTGCATCTTCGCTCGCAGCGTATTTACAATTGATGCTTACGTCAATGTTACTGGTCTATACGTGTGTATTAATTTTACACAAAGAGAGTTTCCTCCGACTGAATGAGCGCGAAGCCTACTTGCAATATTGATGTGGTCAGCGTTTTCGTGTCACAGTACACTGCAGTGCCCATTCAAAACTCAAAACTGCAACTTTTGGTTTTTGAGTTTTACGCCGTTC
The DNA here is from genome assembly GCA_023653785.1 of Ophioderma brevispina. Taxonomy (NCBI): domain Eukaryota; kingdom Metazoa; phylum Echinodermata; class Ophiuroidea; order Amphilepidida; family Ophiodermatidae; genus Ophioderma; species Ophioderma brevispina. The sequence continues at coordinate 79,837 of JAMKCH010060281.1, forward strand.
AGGCATTCTATCTCAGCCATTTTTTGCACATTTTTTTACAAAGCAACGTGTTACATGAAAGAGCTATCCCTAGCCAACAAATAACATACATCTTGAAAACTTTCACAACATTATCGGACTTTGGCAAATACTGCTCGAAACACATGCCGAGATACTTTGTGCCAACTGTAAGGTCATAAGGGGTAGCCTCATTTGGCCAATGAGCATGCGTCTTTGCTTACAACCCCATCATTGACAGAATGATATTAGCTTTGCTTGCAGCTAAGCCAATCAGCATCTCCATTATCCAGTAGTATGCTTCTTTCTACGACCACTGTGGCTGACGAAGTTATTGATGATTTCTATAACCATTCGTCTTATCGTGTCCAAACACAGTGGTTCTGAAATATGATCCAGCCAGAGATGGGTACAACATCTGGCTGCTTCACTGAATTCTGCAAGGTCGTTGTCTGTGCATTGTTGCTCCAACAGTGGGCAGACCAAGAGATGTTCCATTGCCTGTGGTGCTGTTCCACAACCACAGCTAGTGTCTTGATCTGCTTCCAGGTAGCCCCACTTCTGCAAGGAAACCTTAGATCGGCCAGTTCAATTACGGCTGCTTGAAACTCTGTTGAAGCATCTGTAATCTGTTGAAGCATTGCCATTCAGCCCATGAGGAGTCAGCTCCAGGTGGAAGATGTTCACCAGGTTCAATATCAATAGATGTTACTAATTGGTTGATCGCAAGTCATTCTTTCCACAATGCGACTCTCTTAAACTCCTTAGAGACTGATTCAAGAGGTTGGACTTTGCTTAAGAAACTCTCTGGATTTAAGGTGGTTGGCAGCAGGGTGCTTCCCATTAGATACGTTACAGCTATGCTCTTGCATGCTCGCTACGATGGATGTCTGGTGGAGCAATTCCTGCTAGGATGTATAAGTTCTCTGTTGGTGTTGGGACGAAGACATCCCGTGATAAGCCGGCAGGAGGCATTTAATGCTGAATCAAGCTTCTTGGCATGGGTTGAATGTTCCCATACAGGACAAGCATATTCTGTACATGAGTAGCACAGGGCAAGTGCCGTCGATCTTAGATAGGGTATGTGGGCAAGCACCCCCATCTTGTGCCAGTGAGTTTGTTCAAGATGTTATTGTGTGAACACACTCAACTCTCCTTTGATTAGCTCAGTCAAGTGGATATCCTTGATGAGTCCCAAAATCTTATGGAGTAGGCATCTGTGATTAACAGTGTCATAAGCTGCTTATAGATCAACAAACACAAATCCGGTTACCAACCATTCTCAAAACCATCCTCGATGTGTTGAGTTAGGTTGAGTACTTGGCTAGTTGTTGATTTGCCTGGCCGGAAACCTGCTTGTTCTGGTATGAAGTGTTCATCTATCACAGGTGCGATAAGGTTTAGCAGGAGACGTTCAAACCATGCCATTGCAAGCAGGCTTTTTATTAGCTAGGCGCCGGGCGATTTTTACCCTATGGTCCCTGACTTTTTGCGCCTGGTGGGACAGAAAAAGTGGGACCCGGGCGCTGGTTCTTTTCTTTATTTTGGTGCCTGGGTCTTAGTATACTTGGGCAAAACAATTAACTGATTTTTCAGTATTAGGATTACTGAACTCAAATTTTCAACAAAATTATCTGTCTTCAGTAAAAAATAGTTATAAATTCCATTACTGCTGCTCTAAATAATTTCCGACTTTTACAGGAACATGGGAATCCCGTGTTTGTTGAGTTCTTGTACGCTTTCGACATAACCACATGGTGCTGCAATTGCAGGAGAGGGATCTACAAAAAAAATAAATAAAAATGGCAGTGCACGTAGCATGCGTCATTTCGCTGGGAGTTTGGGATATTTAACTGCTTAATCAGGATTAAAAACATTAGGGGATGCGATTTGATGAACATGTTACATTTCTGGATGATATCATGACTGAATACAAAATTGATTACGAACGATTATGGTGCTAGAATTGCATTTTCGTCGAGGCGTCAAATTTGGCAGTCATCTTTCAATACAATCAACGTGTACACCATATTGTACACAGATCCACAAACGAAAATATGCTGTACACGGATAGAAAATTAACAGTAACTCCAAGCTCTACTGCACACACAAAGTTGTGACCGAGGTATACACCATTCCTTTCATCTTCAAAGGAAATCTTTTCCCGTGTAGCAGCTCTCCACATTCCCAAAACTTCACCCACCCAAACCTTGCTCTAGCTGTCACAGCCACCTCGCATCCACCGCCCACACTTATCCACAATGTATGAGAACTCCTTCACTGATTCTACTTCATTACCTAACTTTTCCACCTGTTCCACCATCTCTTTTCTGGCATCTTCCACACACAAAATCTCTTGCCAAGCTTACAGTTACCCTCTTCATCTTTGTGCACCTCCCGTGCATCAATTTCACTTATTTCTCACACCACACCTCCTTCAACTTATACCACATGGGTCTATCTTACTCACTAACACTTCCTTCTCCATCCCACTCACCATCACCTTTGGCTTTCCAAGATTTTGCTTTCTTCCATTTCTAAAACTTCTCCCTTTGTCCCTCCGTTGTCTCACTCATCAAAACCAAGTCATCAGCATAAAATATCGCTCTCATCAAACCTTCTCTTGCACTCTCCAAAACCACATCAATCACAATTGCAATTATCAATGGCGACAGTACCGAACCTTGACGCACACCCACCTTCACCTCAAACAACTCAGACCCTACTCTAACTCTTGACTTTGCTCCTTCATTGATCAAATTGATTTCATCTTGATAAAGGTGTTGGAAGTTGTGAGGGTAGCAAAACACTTCCTAGGGCAGCATGACATAGGCAGTGACCACCAACTTTAATTTGCCAATGTCCGTGTTAAACTGAAGTGAAAACTCTCCTCAGAGCAAAGAGATTTGACCTGGGATGTACTGGTGAACAATACCGTGTTGCCAGCAGTTTTCAGAACTTCTCATGTTTGAATGCCGAGGTGACATCTGATGACCTGTGGTTGGATTTGAAGGGTTCCATACTTAATTCTGCCATGAAGAGTATACCACATCAAAGGAAGAAAAATCCACTCCATGGCTATCAAAAGAAGTAATTGATCTTTCCGACGAAAGATGACAGCTGAAAGAAGCTGGTCTTAAGAACAGCCGTATGTATTGGCTCTTTTCCAGCGAGATACAGAAGAAAGCCAAGTGAGCGAGTGAGTGAGAAAGAATTAAAATTTAACGACAACTCAACACAATTGTGTCATATCATGTCATAAAGATAAAAAAAAAAATTAACAATATCAAAATACGACGCAATATTAAAACTTCAATAATTTCAAATTACAACAATTGCAAAAAGATACATATCATACACTCAGCTGATGAACCAGACCATCACCCATCCATGTATCAAACAAGATAAACCCATTGATTGCAACATATGCATAGAATACACATATCTATCTTTTCACCCTTCCAAAGAGAGGCGATGTCAGAGAATGCAAAAAATAGCAGAACAATTCCACTGATTTTCTATATCAGCAAAATTTTGCTGCATAATGTGAATGAAAGACAAAGACTTATCCTTGAACGAGAGCTGCCGGCAGAACAGGCTGGCTTTCGTAGAGGCCGTGGCACCAGAGATCACATACATGTATGTAACATCCGTCATATCATGGGAAAAATTCTGCTTATTTAAAGGTCCATGGTCCGATCGCTAATAGCCTCATCCCCAGGGACCCTAGATTTTAACGGTAGTAGTCAAAAGCTACTATTTTTCTCATTTACCCTGTGAAATCTTAGGGCTAAAGGATGTTTGGTTTGGATGTTATGAGCGAAAATATGCCCCATTTCGGTCGACCAATGTTAATTTTACACAGTACTCAATGGGGATTACAAAATCATATTTTTAGTTCTCACTTCAAAACGGGTTGAAATATCGGCACAAAAAATTACAGATGGGGTTTTTAGGTGAAGGCCATTCTATCAAGACAAAAAATGTATAGACTTAAATGGGTCATCCCCCTTTAACAACAAAAATCTAATTTTGTTTCATTGACCTTGCCAAGGCCTTTGATTGTGTCAGACGCAGTGTACTTTGGAAAGCTCCCATGCGATGGGAGTCCCAGGTCACCTGGCCAAACTTATCACCAACCTGTATGACAACCAACAGGCGTGTGTACACAGAGAAAGGTGACAGCAAGTGGTTTGCCATCGGTCAGGGCGTCAGACAAGGATGCATATTGTCTCCCACACTCTTTAATTTCCATGGGGAGTACATCATGAGACATGCAGATTGGGATGGGGGCATGTCCATCAGCGGTTACAGACCGAGTAACCTCAGATATGCAGATGATACAACACTTGTTGCAACCGATGCAGATGAATTGAGAGAGCTGCTTCTCAAAGCGAAAGTGAGACCTTGGGTCTATGACTGAATGTGAGCAAGACTTAAGGTCATGACTATTGGTGGTAATGGCAATGAAGGACCTGATATGTTTGTTGACACTGGGATGAAATAGAACAAGTCAAACAATTCAACTTTCTCGGGTCGCTTATTTACTAACTAACGGAGCCTGCTCAACTGAGGTCCAAGGAGACGCTATAACCATGGTCGAAGGCTGCAATGGTTTGCCTGCCTAAGTAAGATAGGGCAGACGTAGTTATTATGAGTCAACAAGAGCAGCATTGTTTTTTGCTCTCATTTTTCCAATCGTCCTATTAGTTCTGAATCTGGGACTCTTAATAACAAAAGCTGACCAAATTTCCTGGATTATGAACAAAGATTATAGCATCTTGCAGGAGATAAACTCTAAAAAGCACCCCACCTGTTGTCCAATATCCAAAACCAATGTTTTAACTATTTTTGGTCTTGTTGCAAGGCATGAAAGAGACTGTTTAGAGGAAAGGTCATGAATGCAAAGATGTATGGAAGAGTCCGGTAGAAGTTTAGGCACACAGCCTGAAGGAATGGAAATGGATACAGACTTTTTCTATTGATATAGGTTTTAGTTCATAACGATAAAGTCAATAATTTTTGAGGGTGTGCAATTTGTTACAGTGCCATTTTTAAAAATCCAATATGGAATGGCTGCCATCCCCCCCATGTCCCAAAATCCCTAATAATCCCTTAAGTATTTCAGATAAGACAAATATTTCTCGGTACTCTACTGCTCTGTTACTCTGCTTGTTTCCGGTGTTTTAAAGCACGAGAAGTTGTGTGTAACGTAATTTTATTCATTACATTTCTCACCAAAAATCCATATGGCTGCTCAAAAAGTTAAATATGCCTCTCTTAATCATTAAAATGATCTTAACACCTCCATTATACCTTATTTACGCTACTTGATACATACTGAACACCTAAAAGATGTTCTGCAGGTGTTTCAAAATCTGTTTTTACAATTGATCACACTCTGCAAGTGTTCCTTTAAACCTCTAGGAATGCATTTCCAACGCATCCGGACACGTCAAGTGTCGGCACATTTTGCAGTTTGAGGCTTAATTCCAGTGTATATAGCATGCTTATGCTTTTACACTTTATGAAATACATGTATTTGATCACTAGAAATCCTTTATTTGGATTTCTCTGTTAATGGACATTTTCAAAATTCAAAATGGCAGCCAAGACAGCTACCTTTTTGAAAGAAAGAAAACCTACATTAGATGGGTATTATAGGTATTTACAGCAAATAATTATTAGTATAAAGGTGTAAATTAAGGATGGATAAAGTATTTGATCATTTGACATTCTTATCTGGAATTTCCTGTTCTTTAACATGCAAAAATGTAAGATGGGGGCCAATGTGGCTGCTTTGTACCTTCTTTAAAACAATAAAATACGATTAGAATCTGTAGACCTGTATTTAGTTAAAACACCCAATAAGCTGATTATGAAAGTTTAAATTAAAGTACCAGGATGTATGTCTTTGAGCATTTAAAAAAGCTCGAATTGGTGATATTTGTTTTGACCAACATTACTTAAAAATCAAAATGACGGCCAGTATATTATGACATATGACAATTAGTAGGTTTTAAAGATTTAAAAGGCAGCCATGTTGGGCTTCCATCCCTTGAATTGGGTAGTTGTTACACTCGAAATGTCAGATATGAGTTTTCCACTGGGTATTAGAGCGAAGAATTATGAATCTATAAAAAAATACTTGATTGCAAGTTATGCGGCAATTGAAGGAGTCAGGGGAATATTGGGTTTAGGGTGGCATATTGGATTTGATGGTAATGTTGTGATCAATTCACATCAATAACCGGTTCCAAAAAAGATTCCTTGTGCTTTTAAAAACCTGGATCTAGGCATAAAATTATGGCATTTGAATTGATTTGAGCGTGATAGCCGGCCTATTGGATTTCTAGAAAAAATGCCACGGACACGAAGGTGGAACACCTCAGAACTATTATTAGCTTAGGTCATCATTGACAAAAAATCAAATCAATCGAAAAAGTCTGTTACTCCATTTCCAACCTTGTTACCACAAGCTCCTCCTGACTAGAGGTCACAGAAAGCCCTGGAAGCATGCACCTGACCTCTACACTAGATAGCGGGCTGGCCCGCACCGATGAATAGTCGCCGATTGAAACCACAGTAAGTTGCATTTTGCCTGTGCAATATGGCTTCCACTTATTGTCAAAGTTAAAGTGAATTTGTATAACCAACTAGAAAATTTCTGTGTGGAATATGTGCACAAGCAGGTATATGCATTGTTTCCTGCCATTTTGCGACTAATTTCAGCTCGTGGCCACCACAGACAGTCAAGAATGCTGACATTACTACCAGCATTTAACAAATCGTATACAATTACTCACGAAATTGAAACAAAAATTATTTTGTTTTGCTCATAATAAACTTAAATTCATTGCAGGTTTCCCCATGCCATTCTATGAAGTATTACAAACTGGCACAAGTCAGATGTAATGTCTATAGGCATCAAAAGCAGTGAATGGTAGGCGAGTTACCAACCATCTGCCAAAAAGGATGACAGGCAGTGGCGTAAATTTCTTTTTGACATTGGGGGGATGGGTTTGATGAAAATTATGAATGAAACAGTTTACCGACAAGATTTGTTACTAGTATATGCCCGCGAAGCGCACTTAACAATTTTGCCATTTAGAACCTAAAATTGTTAAAAGTAATTCTAATAAATAAAATGTGTGTGAAGCGCATGGAAATATACCATTTTTAAACAATTTAGTACAAATTTGGGCTTCTACTATCCAAACAGCTAACTCAATATTTGTAATCACATGTTTTTAAATGGTATGCTTCCACATGAGGGAGAAAATACCATTCCAAAAATTGGACCATGATCAAGTCACCCACCTTTAACCTCTCCTGGGATTTCACACAATGTAAATATACAATACAACTTTTCTAATCAAAGTTTTCCGAAAATTACGACCCCGATAAGCGTCCAGGTTTATAATAAGGGGTCATCACATGCAGCAGTTGGGCGCAGCATTTATGCTAATATCGCCTTGCGTAATGCACGTCACGGGCAAGTGCTTGTGAATGTACGCGAGGGAATAAGGATGCTCAAGTTTGTTGTATTTTTCTACAAACGTTTCCAATGTTTATTTGTAAAGATCTATTGTTTTCAGAATGACTGAAGTGTGGATTTATTTGAGTATGCTTGATTTTTTTCTTAACCTACTCTTCAACACAGACAGATGCACATTTCTGTAGTCCACACCAATAAGTGGCAAGGGGCTAAAATTGAAGGTATTACCAATCGAAGGCCTTTTGCTTACCTTGATCCAGTTGTTCTGTAAACTTTTTCTCCACTTCCAGGTCAAGCATTGTTTGCCATTCTGCCTCCAAAGCTTTCCTAGCACTTTCAACAGCTTGTTTACGGGCATTTGCATTCCATTCCACACGTGCTTCTGCAAGCTGAATTTCATAAAACAAATTTCAAATGTCATCTGATACATTTTGACCAAATGGAAGGATTTCTCATCTCTTGCTGTAAATGCTTTTGAAATAAATAGCAGTCGCTACCCAGATTGCTGAAAGGTGTACATCAGTTATTCATAATGGAATAACAATAAGCCTATTTACATTCTGCACATTTTAATACAAAATCAGCAAATGTGGGTCACTCTGGGAGAAGTGCCTGCTGAATTAAGCATGTACTTCTTGGCATGATGCATTACTTGCACACCGTATTGTTTCCAATAGACGCCAAGGGAGTCCTACATTTTCCAAAAGAGGGGCGTTTATGGGAGACAAGTTTTTCGTACTTTTGAGGCGGTAAAATAGCTTTTTTGTGTACAAAATGTCAGCTCATCTCCCATGTCGCCATTGACCAGTGATAACAAGAATAATACCTTTGTTTCAGAAAAAAATATGTGTTTTCACATGGCTATATGTCCAACACACACCTCTCCCCCGTGATTGTTTTTCAGAACCTGCCACTGTGTTTATCTTCTGGATTATGCGTTTGAAGTTTCGTTGCTAGTTGTTCTCCATTAGTTGGTTGCCAAATATTTCTGTAAACATGATATCCATGAACTGTGCTCTGTATTTCATAACTTTCTTTTTCGCTTTTGTCGATCTTCTTTTCCGCTGACATTGTGATATCATCCAGTGATAACCTCATTAAAAATTCATTGATGGCTGTGCAGATGTGTACATGTTTCCATCTCCCTATGATACCGGGTGTGAGACTGGTTCCTGCTGACCATAATGCAGTCACACACACTCACCAAAAATGGGTATCACCCAGAATCACTTCCAAATTTTCCACTCGCATGGCCAAGCACAAGAAGAAACCCCGTCATGCTGGGTCATATAATTGATGCATTAGAACGATACAGTGTATATGTTGCAATGCAATGTTGACTGGGTGTAAGATGCTTTGGAGAGTAAAAGTTGAATTTTGATTTGTGCATAGTTTCAACTGGTTGGGCTTGTTCAATCTACTCTTTGAAACCATTACCTTTTGCAGCACGGTGGATTTTTTACCATCATGGATGCATATATTTAGTGAATTGAGTGTATTGTTGAACATTTTACACAGACATGCACACACTACTGACATGAACTGGATTTATTCATGTACAATATTACGGGAATTACGGTCATTGTATTGAATGGATTTGCCGGAACATTTGATTTTCCGGTGATTTATTGTTATTAGTGGCGTAACAAGCGGGAGGTGGGGGGGAAGGGGGGCAGACTGCCACTCACCCCCCCCCCCCCCCCAAAAAAAAAAAAAAAAAAAACCTGATTGTTAGATTCTGCGAGGATTTGGATGTCTTTCTTGAATGTGGCTTACCGCAGTCCTAGAGGCTTTACAATATACTCTCAATATATCTCTTTCATAATATGTTTGCAAGGTCTAAACTACCATATGTACGCTGATGATGTACAAATATATGTGTCATTTAATCCAAAGGTTCCTGATTGTTAGATTCTGCGAGGATTTGGATGTCTTTCTTGAATGTGGCTTACCGCAGTCCTAGAGGCTTTACAATATACTCTCAATATATCTCTTTCATAATATGTTTGCAAGGTCTAAACTACCATATGTACGCTGATGATGTACAAATATATGTGTCATTTAATCCAAAGGTTCCTGATTGTTAGATTCTGCGAGGATTTGGATGTCTTTCTTGAATGTGGCTTACCGCAGTCCTAGAGGCTTTACAATATACTCTCAATATATCTCTTTCATAATATGTTTGCAAGGTCTAAACTACCATATGTACGCTGATGATGTACAAATATATGTGTCATTTAATCCAAAGGTTCCTGATTGTTAGATTCTGCGAGGATTTGGATGTCTTTCTTGAATGTGGCTTACCGCAGTCCTAGAGGCTTTACAATATACTCTCAATATATCTCTTTCATAATATGTTTGCAAGGTCTAAACTACCATATGTACGCTGATGATGTACAAATATATGTGTCATTTAATCCAAAGGTTCCTGATTGTTAGATTCTGCGAGGATTTGGATGTCTTTCTTGAATGTGGCTTACCGCAGTCCTAGAGGCTTTACAATATACTCTCAATATATCTCTTTCATAATATGTTTGCAAGGTCTAAACTACCATATGTACGCTGATGATGTACAAATATATGTGTCATTTAATCCAAAGGTTCCTGATTGTTAGATTCTGCGAGGATTTGGATGTCTTTCTTGAATGTGGCTTACCGCAGTCCTAGAGGCTTTACAATATACTCTCAATATATCTCTTTCATAATATGTTTGCAAGGTCTAAACTACCATATGTACGCTGATGATGTACAAATATATGTGTCATTTAATCCAAAGGTTCCTGATTGTTAGATTCTGCGAGGATTTGGATGTCTTTCTTGAATGTGGCTTACCGCAGTCCTAGAGGCTTTACAATATACTCTCAATATATCTCTTTCATAATATGTTTGCAAGGTCTAAACTACCATATGTACGCTGATGATGTACAAATATATGTGTCATTTAATCCAAAGGTTCCTGATTGTTAGATTCTGCGAGGATTTGGATGTCTTTCTTGAATGTGGCTTACCGCAGTCCTAGAGGCTTTACAATATACTCTCAATATATCTCTTTCATAATATGTTTGCAAGGTCTAAACTACCATATGTACGCTGATGATGTACAAATATATGTGTCATTTAATCCAAAGGTTCCAGGGGATGCTGAATGTGCCATCTTTAAGGTTAACATCTTGTGTGAAGGATCTGCGTATTTGGCTGATGAACAAACTGCTGAAACTAAATGACTCTAAACCTAAGTTTTTTTATCGCAGCATCCCCACAGAATATGGACAGATTGTCCAAATTCAAATTTATGTGTTGGCTCTGTTGAAATCACTCCTTCATCAACCATTAATAACCTAGGCATTACCTTTGATTCACATATATGTCTGACCATGTAACATCTTTGTGTAAATCAGCAAATTTTTTGCTGTAGAAACTTGCTGGAATTAAAAGATTTATAGATTTATTGACCGCAAGGCTGCTGCTAATGCTGTACGGGCACTTGTCCTTTCTAAATTAGACTATGGCAATGCACTCCTCTCCAGGTGTAAAAACAAAGATGTTGCTCGGCTACAACGCCTCCAAAACCGCATAGTTTTTCAGGTGCCCCACCATCATTTATCTTCACCTCTGTTAACATCTTTACACTGGTTGCCCATTGATAAATGTATTCAGTTTAAAATTCTTCTGTATATATACAAATCCCAAAATGATCTATCGCCAACATACTGATCAGTGTTTTATCAGCTATGCACCACAAAGGGAAGGCATTCGCTCAGCTCTGAATGCCACTTGGCTTGTTGTCCCTAGGTGTAATAAAAGAATTGGTGACAGATCTTTTGGAGTGCATGGACCATCTCTTTGGAACCAGATACCTGCCATTATTAGATCATCACCATCAGTTGCAGTCTTCAAACAAAGCTTGAAAACTCATATTTTTTAGTTGCTTCTGCAGTTTGTTGCTGATGTTTCTTTATGTATATAATGCGCAATGATCATATTGGTTGGAATTGCGCAATATAAGCATGTTATTATTATTATTATAGTCTTCAAGGAAGATTTACAGGTAAGAAAGTATAGAGCAATTGTATTATTTGAATTGTATAAAAAAAGGCGGGAGGGGCGTTTATTAGGGACTGGGCGTCTATTGGAAACAATACGGTATGTTTAACTATTATTCACATATAAACATATGTTATGATTGTCAAATCAACAAGTATTTATACCTTAATGCATAACAAGGAACAAGAAAAATAAACTCGGCCTCTATATTACTGTATTATATACTATTTAAAATGGTTGCGTCCTTGCTGGAACATTTCGGCGAATCACTGTAGCTTCCCTTTATTGCTTACTTCCTGTAATAATAATCTGTGAGTAACAATATCAGTAATCTAATTATCTATTTGTTTTCCTTTGATATTAAAGGGGCGTGTTCCG